>VMDO01009944.1:0-74289 GCA_007922755.1 Pedetes capensis | reverse complement strand
CACGCTCTGTGTTTCTCAAGCTTAAGGAAGTGAAGAAAAAATTCAAGCCTCGAGTGGCAGTAGTGAAAGATTCTACAGGGAAAATATTAAATGATGCAGGAAACATCAAAAGAAGATGGGAAGAATACACAGAGTCATTATACAAGAAAGAATTGGTAGATGACCAACCATTCCAAGAGGTTGCATATGAAGAGGAAACCAATGGTGTTGAAGGATGAAGTGGAAGCTGCCTTGAAAGAACTGGCAAAACACAAGGCTCCAGGAATTGATGGGATACCAATAGAGATGTTTCAACAAACAGATGCAGCACTGGAGGTGTTAACGTGTTTGTGCCAACAGGTTTGGAAAACAGTTACTCGGCCAACTGACGGGAAGAGATCCATATTTGTGCCTATTCCCAAAAAAGGGGATCCAACTGAATGTGCAAACTATCAGACAATATCATTAATATCACACACCAGCAAAATTCTACTAAAGATCATTCAGAAGTGACTGCAGCAGTATATAGACAGGGAATTACCGGAAAATCAAGCAGGATTCAGAAGAGGGCAGGGAACCAGGGACATCATTGCTGATGTCAGGTGGATATTAGCTGAAAGCAGAGAATATCAAAAAGATGTCTATCTATGTTTTATTGACTATGCAAAGGCATTTGATTGTGTGGATCATAACAAATTATGGATAATACTTTGGAAAATGGGAATACCAGAACACCTAATTGTGCTCATGAGAAATCTGTACATGAACCAGGAGGCAGTTGTTTGAATAGAACAAGGAAACACTGAGTAGTTTAAAGTTGAGAAAGGTGTGCATTAAGGCTGTATACTTTCACTCTATCTCTTCAATTTATATGCTGAACAAATAATCCAAGAAGCTGGACTTTATGAGGAAGAACTCGGCATCAAGATTGGAGGAAGACTCATTAACAACCTGCGTTATGCAGATGATACAACTCTGCTTGCTGAAAGTGAAGAGGATTTAAAACATTTACTGATGAAGATCAAAGATCACAGCCTTTAATATGGGTTGTGACTAAACATCAACAAAACAAAAATCCTTACTACTGGGTCAGCACGCAACTTCACAATAAATGGAGAAAAGATTGAGGTTGTCCAAGATTTTGCTTGGCTTGGCTCTATAATCAACACCCGTGGAAGCAGCAGTCAAGAAATCAAAAGACGCATTGCTCTAGGAAAAGCTGTAGCAAAAGATCTCTTTAGAGTATTGAAAAGCAAAGATGTCACATTGGAGAGGAAGGTGCGTCTGACTCATGCCATGGTATTTTCATTCGCATCCTATGGTTGTGAAAGCTGGACATTGAACAAAGAAGACAGAAAAAGAATTGATGCTTTTGAATTGTGGTGCTGGAGACGTCTATTGAATATACCATGGACTGCCAAAAGAACCAACAAATCTGTCCTAGAAGTGCAATCAGAGTGCTCCTTGGAAGCAAGAATGGCCAGACTGCGTCTTACATATTTTGGACATGTAGTCAGGAGAGATCAATCCCTGGAGAAGGACATCATGTTTGGGAGAGTGGCAGGCCAACGCAAAAGAGGAATACCCTCCACCAGATGGATTAACACAGTGTCTGCAACAATGGGCTTAAACATAAATAGGATCGTTTGCCTGGCACAGAATCGGCAAGTATTTTGATCTGCTGTACATAGGGTTGCTATGAGTTGGACTGGACTCGACAGCACCTAACAACAACAACAACAACAACAAGTCTTGCAGACCGTCTCTGCCCTTGAACTTGCTATCCTCCTGCCTCTGCCTTCTGAGTCACTGGGATCACAGGTGTGTGCCACCACACTCAGCTTTATTTTTACTTTTTTGATAATAAGAACAAACCTTTTCTGACTGCATACACTTTTACAGGCATTGGTGAGTGCTTTATGTAGATTATCTGATTTAATTTTTACAATATCCTAGAAGGTAGATGTCATTATTACTCCATTTTTTCTAGATGAGGAAACTGAGTCTGACAAAATAACTTGGCTGAACTCATATAGCTAGAAACCGAGCTGGTATTCATATTTTATAATGTTGAATTTCTATTCATTTCAGAAATTTTTAATCTGTATATATCTAAAACAGAAATTTGGAGGTGGGGGACTAAACAGTTTCTTTTCTGCATTGCCTGCAAAATGTCAGGCTTTAGACAAAAACTGTTCTAGTTTCTTTGAAGATAAAATTAAGATAATATCACTAGCTTAGTTTGGTACATAAAGATAAAAATAAAATGATGTATATGAAAATACTTTAGAACATCATAGAGAAATTCAAGGTAGTTTTAATACTATAGGAATTTTAATAACCCAAAGCATTTTTATGTACAGTATTAAGATTTTCTAGGATTACCTGAGAGAGGAAATACCTCTTGAATTTTAGATAACAACTAAATCAAGAGCCAGAAACGGCTATAATTTGCAGAACTGTGGGGTTTCTGATTTGGCCTCATATTCAAAAGCAAGGATAGATTAGTAGATTTCCAGGGTCTAGTGAAGGAGCAAAGGAAAAAGCTTACTAATATATTCTTATCCTTTCTCCACACTGCGCATGAAATTCTAAAACATTCCAGAATTATTAAAGATAACAGGTAAAGATAGCTTATCTTTTATGTTCCTCCAATTAAGATTCTAGGAAGTGTTCTAGGGTTAGTGAAAAAAAGATAATAGTCCAGGCTTCCGGTCTTTCTGCCTCCACCTTCTAAGAGCTGGGAATACAGGAATGTGCCACTATAATCAGTTATTTTTGTTGTTGCTTGTTTTGATTTGTTTTGCTTTTGTTGTTGTTTGTCTTTTATTTTTGGTTTTCTTGGTTTGGGTTGGGGTTTTGTTTTGTTTTGTTTGTTTTGTTTTGACAATGTCTTGCTATGTTGCGCAGGCTGGTCTTGAACTTGTGGGCTCAAGTGATGTTCCTGCTTCAAATATATGAGACTGTAGGCACACACCTCGCACCTAGCTTCACAGGGATATTTTATATTTAAGGCCTAGAAATGTCCTATTGAAAACTAGCTGATAACTTGTCAAAGAAAAACAAAAGCTTTTTGTTTTTATATGCAGGTTTGTCAACATGTAATGCCTCTGAATGAGCGACAAGAATGGATGTATTATTGTGTGTATTCCCTTATATCTTAAATAATTTCACTTGGAGATATCGAAGTAAGATTTTAGATTTAGTCTTATTGTTTATTAACTAAATTCTCTTCAATTAAACCAATGTATCTAATTAATAATCTGTTTAAATTATATGCATTTACATTTTATGTCCATGTTATATAATTTATTATTAAAATATAAAGAATGTTTTAAACGTGTAGCCCTCTTGAAAATTTAGTGGGAAATCTAAGTACATTTTGTTTATAAATACTAAGTCCAAAGAAAATTACAGGTAAACTATTAAAAAGTAATATTCAATGAATCCTTCAAAATCCTATACATTTTTTATTTATCTTACTCATAAAAAAATGCAAAATAGCCATCTAATTTTCTAATCATAAAATAAAGAAAAATTCGTAGAAATTTATGTTAAAAAGCCAAAAGTTAATGATAATAGTTGGAGTACTTTGTTTTAACAGTAAATTTTCTATTATTTCTGTTTCTAACTTCTGTTATTTTCTTGTGGATTGCTTTTCATTAAGTCTTCTTTGAAATTGTAGGAATTAAATCTACATGGCATTTAATAAAATAGTACATGGCATGAAAAATGATATTAAGCAATTAAAAACTGTATAGCAATATCAGAAACAGAATACTCAGCCAGTAAATGTCAACTTTTGAAATATGAATACCATATGGCAGATATTATTTTTGTAAATAGTACATGCTAGCATATAGTTTAAATGTCATTTTGGCCCTTGATTTAAATATCTGTAAAATGGGATGCCATTACCTAGCAGTTTGAACTCTACAGAGTGGTGGCGGTGGTGGTGTTAGGTGCTGTTGAGTTGAGCCTGACTCATAGCAACCTTATGTGCAACAGACAAAACACTACCCAACACTGTGGCATGTCCATCACTATTGTTGTGCTTCTCTGCTATTCATAGGGTTTTCAGTGGCTGATCGGTTTATAGGAGTGGGCTGCCAGGTCCTTCTCCCAAGCCTACAGCACTTGGTGTTCCCAGACTCTCTCCCATCCAAGTACTAAACAGGCCTGACCCTGCTTAGCTTCCGAGATCTGATGGGATCAGAAGCCACAGTTGTATGGCTGCAGGCCCTTCAGAGTTTTAGAGTGTCTTAAAAAGTAGTGAAATATGAAAACTTTTTTTTTTTTTTTTCAGTCCTGGGAGTTGAACCCAGGGCCTCGAGCTTGCATGCTTTGCAAGTGCTGGACCACTGAGCTGTCACCTCCAGCCCATTTTTTTATTTTCTGAGACAGGGTCTTGCTAAATTACGCAGACTGCCTCTGGTCTCAAACTTGCAATCCTCCTGTCTCTGCCTCCTTAGTCGCTGGGATTACAGGCATGCACCACTGCACCCTGCAACATGAAAACATTTTATTAATTGTCAAATGCTTTATAAATCTAATAAATACAGCCATGTAGTCTATTTCACCAGGTATTGAGTCATAGGAAATTGCCTGTAATGCTAAAAATATATATAATAAAGTTGTTATCTTTGCCCTAATTTATAAATACGATCATAATGATAGATGATAGATGTTATAAAATATAATCATTGGAACATGGAGACTCAAGAATAAAAATAATGAGCACTTAAACTTTGTCTAACACCACTGTCACTACTTTTCTTTTCTTCCTATTACTCACTTATTAGAAGAAGAGGAAAAAAACCCAACTATTTTAACAGTCTCATTTCAGTTAGTAGAAAAGACAAAGATGTTTTAAGTTAAACTTTCTTCCAAGAAAATGAAAACTTAGGGGAATCTTTTTTTTTTTTTTTGTCTTTATTTTCACTTACTTATTATTATTTTTTCTAGAGATCGAATCCAGGGCCTCAGTACATACTAAGCAAGCACTCTACCAACTCAGCTAAACTCCCACCTCTAAGCCCAAAGGAATCAGATACATGATGAGTGTAAATTAGGTTACTATTATAGTTTGAATTGCCTGCAGCTGTAGCCCTGAGGCATCTGATCCCATCAGATCTTGGAAGCTAAGCAGGGTCAGGCCTGGTTAGTACCTGGATGGGAGACCGCCTGGGAACACCAGAAGCTGTAGGCTTGGGAGAACGACCTGGCAACCCCCTCCCAATAATCAATCTGCCATTGAAAATCCTAAAAACAGCAGAGAAGCACTGACAATAGTGTTTCCCCTGTTGTACAGAGGGTCGCTATGAGTCGGATACCCACTCGATGGCACCTAACAACAAAAACAACAATAGTTTGAATATAAAACGTCTGCCATACACTTGTGTGTTTGAATGCTTGGTCCCCAACTGGTGGTGGTGTTCTGGGAGGCTGTGGAACCTTTAGGAGGTGGGACTTAGCTGGTGGAAGTAGGTCACTGGGGGTGGGCCTTCGAAGGTTAAACCCAGCCCCTGGTTCCAGCCTCTCTTTCTGCTTCCTGATCTGCAGTGATATGAACAGCTCTCCTTTCCCGCATGCTTCTCTGCTATGCTTTCCTCACCATGATCCTTTGAAACCATGAACCAAAATAAATCTTTATTCCTTTAAGATGTTTTTGGCAGGCATTCTCTCACAGCAATGCAAAAGCTAACTGTTACTTTTTAAGGATTTCTTAAGTACTATGGTACTGGAATCTCTAGAAAAACTGAACTAAAATCCTGAAATACTTGACTATAGCTTTTAGTAATTCTTTATCCTACCAAATATAATTGAGTAACATAAGAGTATGTTCTTTAAATTTGGGAGGAGATTCCCTTTTTCAGGGTAATTTTGCACAGATTGACTATGTTATTTTTCAAAGATAACTTTAATGTAGTTTAATACAAAAAGCATAAAGTGGAGTGGGGATGTAATTCACTGGTAGAGCGCCCTGGGTTGGATCCCCAGCACTAGTAAGTAAGTAAATAAATAAATAAATAAATAAGGATCCAGCTTACTTAAAAAACATCTAGATGCCCCAGATCTCTCCTATGCTCTGGATTCCATCGCTGTCTGTCTTCTCTCAATGACCACATGAGTTCTATGTACAAACATTCTTTCAGTATTCGCTTTTTCCCATTATTGTTTATACCTGTTCTGGACTCTTCTCATTCTTCATCTCTGTCATCTTTTTTCCTTCTCCTTCTTTCCTGTGAAATGACTTAAAAAATTGTGCGTATTTGCAATGTCCATTTTCTTGGCTCTCATTCTTTCTAGTTAATTCAGATAGTGGTTATTCCCTCCCAGGACATGAGTAACTTCCTTGTTATTAAATCCAGGGAATATATTAAAGTCTTCTCCTCAGTGTAAGACACTATTGATCTTTTTGGAACACCATAGTCTTCAGATTTTCTTCTCACTTCTGACTCTTTTCAAGGCTTCTTTCCATCCATAATTCTATAGTTTCTCTTAATTTTAACATTCTCCCCTACCACAGGCTCTCAGCATTTAATATTTCCTTTCTGTGTATAGAATAATTCTTCCCTCCCTCTTTCCTCTTCTTCCATCAGATCTTAGCAACTACGTTATTCTTCCCAAGGATCCTTTCTTGATTACTCCTCTTAGAAGACTACTTTGATGGCCCTAGCCCTTTGTGTTCACTTTTTGTTGTAGCACTCATTATACTATCTTTGGGTTCCTGTTTATTTATCTGTATCCTGGACTAGGTTGAAAGCTGGGACACTTACAACCCCAGCATATGCTTTGTAAATTATTATAGAAACATGATAAATATTGGAAGACAGTTGAAAAAAGTAGGTGGAAAATGAAAATAACCTTATATTTAATATGACTTTTTATAATTCCTAAGGCCATTTATAAATTAAAACTCAAAGAATAAGAATACAAAGCCTCATTACTATTCAATTTTATGAATTCAGACTTTGTATTTCATTTTTAATTTCATTTTAATTCATTGTATTTCATTTTTCATTTCCATTGACAAATGGAAACAAAAAATTAATTTTTTTCACTAATTATCTAACATGCAGTTTTAAACTGGAGAACAGACTATAATGATCACTATAATTCCTTCTGACTTTAAAATTCTACTGTTCTGATATTTATTTCAAATCAGTTTGTGTTAAGAATCACATACTTTTATATTATAAGTAACTCTTAAATTACTATATTTAATCACTGTTGCTTTTCTATTAGATATTGGAGTAGACAAGTTTTGTTTAAAGCCAATGACTTTCTTAGATCTATTTTGGGTTTACATTAAATATGAAGCAGAAACTTAATACACTACACTAAACATACTTTGGATGTAAGCCAAGAAAATGAAAATGTATTTCTGATTTTGGCCACGAGAGGGTGAGCTTATTTTCAGAGACAGGGAATGAAAAAAAGAAGTGTTATTTCTCAGCACTATGTTAACTCATGACTTCTAAGACTGTTTTGGACACTATGGCTATGTGCATACCCAGGCACAAACACCCCTTATTAATAAAAATGTATAAAAATTATTTCTGACTTGTAAAACAGATACTAAGTATTCTGCTTTTAAAAAGTCATTCATTTCTTCATGAATGTACGAGCACTGTTTAAGGGTATACACATATGGCCCAGCTAGCTTTGTATAGTATAAAAAGCCTTTCTTCGCTATGTAGCCCGCTTAATTTCTAGGGGAAAAAAAGAGCTACATAATAATTTGAGGAAAATAGAGCCAATAGTGGAACAAAATTAAAGGAAGTAGAACATTTATGTGGAGAAAGAATTTGGGGACCAAGACCTAGCAATAGCTGTTGAAAGTCTAAGGGGTATAGGATTTTGATTATTTGAAATGTCTGTACTTGTTAACTGTGGCTAGTACTGTCTAAAGAAATGAAGAGTAGGTATCCTCAAATTCTTATGAATTCACAAGCTGCCTATATTTTTAATGTTTGACCAAAGTCAGTTTGTTCTTTAAAAATAGGTATTTTGGGATGGGGATATAGCTCAGTAGGGTGCTTGCTTAGCATGCATGAGGCTCTGGGATTGACCCCCAGTATTGCCAAAAATAAAGGCTCTACTATTGTTTTAATGTATTTTTATTGGAAATTTTTAATGTATACCTTAATGTGATTCATTCTGACATGCTTTTCATTGTGACATTTCCATATATGCATTTTGTTGTACATTACACAGATAAGTTCCCCCTTACCCTCCAGTGCAATTCCTCCCCCGTCCCACCCTCCCCCACCAAAGACTTCCCTTCCATTTGCTTGTCTTTTTATGGTAATATTTTTCTATATATCCTTGGGTCCCAATTATGTTTAAGATCGAAACTTTTTCTGTAGTGAACTATCTTTTTACATTGTAAGTACTATTACTTGAATTTTCTAGCCCATCTATATTATTACCACTCTTTGGTATTATTGGTGTTATTATAATTATTTCCAGGACTATTAAAGTTGGGCTGTTCACCCTGAAGTCACCCCCTCCCCCAATCCTTATTCCTTGTTCCTCCTTTCCCCCCTCTCCTCTCCCAGGATTTCCTCCTTTTGCTAGATCTCTCCTTCCTTCTTTTGTGTTCCCTAAATTGTCCCTTTTCTGCTAGGTGGACTTTAGCTTTTTTTTTTTTACGTTCCAACCTCTGCATAGTATTTTTTCCTTCTTATAATTTTGATTCAGCTCCCACATATAAGTGAGAGCATGTGATGTTTCTCTTTCTCAGCTTGTGTTCGTTCACTTAAAATAATTTTCTCCAATTCCATCCATTTTGCTGCACATGGCCTTATTTCATTTTTTTTTTTGATTGCTTAGTAGTATTCCATTGTGTATATGTACTATAGATTTTTTTTATCCATTCTTCTGCTGATGGGCACTTTGGTTGGTTCCATATCCTTGCTATTGTGAAAAGTGCTGCATTGAACACGGAGATGCAGATGTCTCTGTGGTATGATGACACATCTCCCTTTGGGTAAATTCCCAATAGTGTTATAGCTGGGTCATAGAGTAGATCAATTTTTAGTTTTT
Source organism: Pedetes capensis (assembly GCA_007922755.1). NCBI lineage: Eukaryota > Metazoa > Chordata > Mammalia > Rodentia > Pedetidae > Pedetes > Pedetes capensis. The sequence continues at coordinate 65,259 of VMDO01009944.1, read as the reverse complement.
TATGATACCTCCATATTGACTTCCACAGTGGTTGGACCAATTTACAGCTCGACCAGCAATGTAAGAGTGTTCCCTTTTCTCCACAACCTCATCAGCATTTGTTGTTTTATTGATCTTGGCCATTCTTACTGGAGTAAGGTGAAATCTCAGAGTTGTTTTAATTTGCATTTCCCTAATAGCTAGGGATATTCAGCATTTTTTCATGTGTTTTATGGCTTTACAGGCCTCTTCATTTGAGATCTGTCTGTTCAGTTCTTTGCCCATTTGCATATTGGGTTATTTTTTTCCTTGGGTATTTTTTTCTTAAGTTATTTATAAATTCTGGTAATTAGACCTTTGTGTGATGTATAAGAGGCAAAAATTTTTTCCCATTCAGTGGGGATTTCCTCGACTCTGTTAATTGTTTCCTTTGCTGTATGTTGTTGTTATTGTTAGGTGCTGTTGAGTCGGTATCCAACTCATAGCGACCCTCATAGGGTTCTCGATGGCAGACTGTTTCGGGATTGCCTTGGGAGTGGATTGCCAGGTCCTTCTCCCAAAAAACTCATATACACTGTTGGTTGTTGTTGTTAGGTGCCGTCGAGTTGGTATCAGACTCATAGCGACCCTCATAGGGTTTTCAATGGCTGAGTGCTTTAGGATTGCCTTGGGAGTGGTTTGCCAGGCCCTTCTCCCATTTTTGCAGTGCTGGGAATTGAACTCGGGGCCTCAGAGACTGCAGAGCAGCTCTCTACCCACTGAGCTAAATCCCTAGGAGCTTTTTAATTTCATGTAATCCCATTTATCTATTCTTACTGCAATTTCTTGAGCAATTGGAGTCCTATTAAGGAAATATTTTCCTATGCCTATATGTTGGAGCGTATTACCTATCCTATCTTCTATTAGTTTTAAAGTTTCTGGTTTTATGTTGAGGTCTTTTATCCATGTTGAGTTAACTCTCATGCATATTGAGAGATGCAGGTCGGTTTTCATTTTTCTGCAAGTGGATGTCCATGTTTCCCAACACCATTTATTGAAAAGACTATCCTTTTTCCAACTTACTTGCTTTGCTCCTTTGTCGAAAACTAGGTGGCTATAGGTGTGTTGAGGTATTTCTGGATCTTCTATTCTGTACCACATGTCTTCAGGCCTATTTTTGTGCCAGTACCAAGCTGTTTTTTCCACCACTGACCTATAGTGTAGTTGAAAGTCAGGGATTGTGATTCCACCTGCACTAGTTTTTCAGCTTAAGAGTGTTTTGGCTATATATGGTCTTTTGTGATTCCATATGAATTTTTGGATCATTTTTTCTATTTCTGTAAAGTCTGTCAATGGAGTTTTAATGGGGATTGCATTAAATCTACAGATTGCTTTTGGTAGGATAGCCATTTTTACTATATAGAGTCTCCCTATCCAGGAGCAGGGAATGTCCTTCCATTTTTTAGTATACTCTGCTATTTCTTTCTTTAATGTTTTGAAATTTTCCTTGTAGAGATCTGAAGGGTCTTTTGTTAGATTGATTCCAAGGTACTTAATTTTCTGGTGGGCTATTGTGAAAGGTATTGTTTCTTTAAATTCCTTCTCTTCCTGGTTACAGTTGGTTTAAAGAAAAGCTATTGTTTTTTGTTTGTTGATTTTATATCCTGCCACTTTGCTGAAGGAGTTGGTTAGATCTAAAAGTTTTTCTGGATGAGGTTTTGGGGTCTTTTAGCTATAGAATCATGTCATCTGCAAATAAGGATAGTTTCACCTCTTCATTGCCAATCTGTATCCCTTTGATATCTTTCTCTTGTCTGATTGACCTGGTGAGGACTTCCATTACTATGTTAAATAGAATAGAAGAGAGTGGACATCCTTTTCTTGTTCCAGATCTAAGAGGAAATGGCTTTAGTTTTTCTCCATTTAATATAATGTTGGCTATAGGTCTGCCATAGATGGATTTTATGATGTTAAGGTATTTGCCTATTATTCATATCTTCTTCGGGGTTTTTATGATGAACAGGTGTTGCACTTTGTCAAAGGCCTTTTTAGCATCAATTGGGATGATCATGTAGTTTTTGTTTGCCAGCTTCCTGATATGTTGGATTACATGAATTGATTTCCATATGTTGAAACAGCCTTGCATCTGTGGAATAAATCCCACTTGGTCATGGTGAATAATCTTTTTAATATGTTGCTGGATTTGGTTTGCCAGGATTTTGTTAAGGATTTTTGCATTTCCGTTCATAAGGGAAATGGGTCTATAATTCTCTATCTTAGATGAATCTTTTTCTGGTTTAGGTATCAGGGTGATGGTAGTTTCATAGAATGAATTTGGGAGTGTTCCCTCCTTTTCTACTTTTTGGAATTATTTGAGGAAGACAGGTATTATATCTTCTTTGAAAGTTTGGTTAAATTCTGCTGTGAACCTATCAGGACCTGGGTTCTTCTTTGCTAGGGGACTTTTTCTTATCTTTTCTATTTCAGTATATGTAATGGGCTTGGTTAGGTCACTTATGTCTCCTGTGGTTAGCTTTGATAAGTCATATGTGTTAATAAATTTATCCGTTTCTTCTGTATTTTCATATTTTTGGGAATATAATCTCTCATAGTAATCCCTGACGATTTTCTGTATTTCATTGTAGTCGGTGATTATGGACCCATTTTCCTTCTTAATCTTTACTATGTTAGTTTTTTCCTTTTTCTTCTTCATGAGATTGGCCGGAGGAGTGTCTATTTTATTCATCTTTTCAAAGAACCAGCTCTTAGTCTTATTAATTTTTTGAATTATCTTTTTAGATTCTAATGAGATATTTCTCCCTTTATTTCTGTCATTTCTTTTTGGATGCTCCTTTTAGGATTGATTTGTTGTTGAATTTCTAGTGTCTTAAGGTGCATCATGAGGTCATTTATTTGTCTCTTCTCTACCTTATTGATGAAGGCACTTAATGCTATAAATGTCCCCCTTAAAACTGCCTTTGCTGTATCCCATATGTTTTGGTAGGATGTGTTTTCATCATCATTTGATTGCAGGAATTTTTAAAATTCCATTTTAATTTCATCAACAACCCATTGGTCATTCAGCAGTATATTATTTAGTCTCCATGAGTTTGTAAAATTTCTGCAATTATCCTTGCTCTTGAGCTCCAATTTTATTCCATTGTGATCTGCTAAGGAACAGGAGATAATTTCTACTTTTTTGTATTTGTTGAGGGAATTCTTATGGACTAGCATATGTTCTATCGTAGAAAATGTCCCATGTTGAGCTGAGAAGAATTTGTATTCCTAATCGTGTGGATGAAATATTCTGTATATATCTGTGAGATCCAATTGGTTTAGGGTGGAGATTAGATTCGTCGTTTCTCTATTGATTTTCTGTTTTAATGGCCTGTCTCTTGATGAAAGTGGGGTATTGAAGTCTCCCATTATTATTGTGTCTGGTCCAATAAAGTTCTTTATGTTCTGTAAAGTTTGTCTTATAAAGCTAGGTGCCCCAGTATTTGGGGTGTAAATATTTAGAAGCATTATTGGTTCCTGATTGATTATTCCTTTTCCTAAAATGTAGTGTCCTTCTTTGACTCTTCTAACTAGCTTTGGATTGAACGTTAATCTTTCTGATACTAGAATTGCAACACCTGCTTTTTTTTTGTTTTCCCCCCTGCTTGGTATATTGTTTTCCAGCCCTTAATTCTCTGTTTATTACAGTCTTTGTGAGTTAGATGGGTTTCTTGAATACTACATATTGAAGGTTTATGATTTTCCATCCAATTAGCCAGTCTCTGTCTCTTAATTGGTGAGTTAAGACCATTTACATTAATAGTGATTATTGAGTAGTATATATTGTTACACATCCAATCGTTACGTGTTACTGGTTTATGAATCATGGTTGCTTTGTTCCTTTCTTGGATTGCACTCATCTCAGCTAACTAATTCTCTGGTTACCTATATAGGTAACCTCTCCTGGATGTGGTGATTTACAGTTCTCTGTAGAGCTGGGTTGGTGGTTGCAAATCATTTGAATGTGTCAACATCATGGAATGTCTTATACTTTTCATCTATTTTCAAAGGTAATTTTGCTGGATATTGTATTCTTGGTTGAGAATTGTTCATTTTAGGATGTAAATTACCTGTGTCCAAGCCTTTCTATCTTTCAGTGTTGATATGGAGAAGTCTGCAGTAATTTTAATAGGTTTCCCTTTAAAAGCCATCTGGGATTTCTGCCCTGTTTCTTTCAGGATAGGCTCCCTGGTTTCTAATGAAAGCATTTGAGCTATGATATGTCTTGGGGATGACCTATTTTGATCTACTTTGGATGGGGTCCTGAATGCTTCAGTTGTGTATGTGTCCATATCCTGGATTATCTCTGGAAAGTTTTCCTTGAAGATTATCATATACTAGATTTTCTAGTCCTCTGGTGGATCTTTCCTGTCCTTCAGGGACACTCTGAGTCCTTAACTTTTGTTTTATCATTCTATTTGAGGTTTCTTGGAAATCTTTTTTAAATTCCTTCATCATTGTTCCCTTTTCTGACTGTATATATTTAATTTATTGCATTGAGTCTTCAGAATCAGAAATTTGTAGCTCAGCTTCATCCAGTCTCAATGAAAAGGATTCTTTTGCAGAGTTTAATTCATTAGTTTGGTTTTCATGTCAATGATTGTTGCTTGATTTTTCCTAATCATTTCTAGCTGGGAGAAGAGAAGGGACTCCAGATGAGATACCTTCTTTTCAAGGATTTTAAGGGTGCTGGTGGTATACATTTTGATTTCTCTTAGCATATTAATAACCGTAACTCTGAACTCCAATTCAGAGATCTCTAGGAGTTGAGATTCATTGGAGGAATTTGTTGTGGGGCTTTGGTCTGTGGAGTCTTCACATCCAGCCTGCCCTTTTGTGTTTCTTGTAAATTTATTTTGTTTGCTCATAATATGATCAGGGAAATAGATTTTGTCTCTCCCAAGCGTGCAGAACTTCTCCCTCTTATTCCTTTGAGATTGTGTGGTGATGAATCTCTGGCACTTTATTTTCACTCCTCAGTCCCATATTTTACAGTTTCAGAACCTTAGACAAGGATTTTGGCAGCCTCTGAAGTCAGTTCTGTCCTGTTCAGATTCCCTCTGAGCCCTGAGATCTCAGACACTGGATTGTCTGCTGGTTGCAACGTGATTCCTCAGTTGTCTAGTCTGTGGGGCTCTTACTACTCTACGCTTGATGGGCTTAGTTGTTAATCAAATCTCCTAGGTTCAGTGGACCATCAGCTCATGGCACTCTTATCTGCATCCTGTACTCTTCACTCCTCAGTTTCCCATTCTCCAGTTCACTATTGCAATGGGGATGCAGGATAGGAAGCCAATAGATTCTGTTCTCTGCTGGGGGGTGGGAAGGGGGAGGATATAGTGAAAGAAGAGGGAGAAAGAGGAGAGAGAACAGAGACTAATAGAAATTAAAGTCAAAATTAAAGCTAAAATTTGAAGATAAGATAATTAATTAAAACAAAATCACATATATAGAATAAGAAAAAGAGAGGGAAAGTAGAAAAAAAGAAGAAAAAGAAAAAAAAACATGCACGTACACACACTCCCACACCCCAAAAAAATACACACACAAAAAAGACACCTGTATACTCTCACAAGAGGTATCTGAATGATGAAGACAATAAGGATAACGTGAACAGTGCAGAACTCAGGCTGCCAGTGCTTTTCTCACTATCCATGGCAGAGTTAAATCTTCTGAGAAGGGCCTCTCTCTCTTCCTTCAGGCCGCTGACTTTGCTGCAGGAAAGGGACTTTTCTCTGCCAGCTGTTTTTTTTTTTTTTTTTTTTTTTTTGTTGTTGTTGTTTTTGTTGTTGTTAGGAGAAGACTGCCTTAGGGGGTGGGGCTTCTGCACAGCTTCCCTCTGCCCAGTGGCTATGGTGGGTAGCCTTGGGATTCCCTGGGGTTGAAGCGGGGCACTGGGTGCCCTTAGAGGCTGGCCCATGAAATATTCCATCCCTGTTGTATTGTCAGAGAGGCAGTGGAAACTGTGGTGGCCTTCCTGGAATTCTCCCTGCCCCATGGGGTTTGGACACCAATTCCCCAAATCAGAATTCTCTGCCCCAAGGCTATGGGGTGGAAAGGAGTGAATATGGCTGCCATAGTGAGGTCTTTAATGCCAGACTCTCCATCCACTTGTACGTTCCAAATCCCTTGTGGTCTCGCCACTCCCACCCTGTAGCAGGCAGGATGATATTGGACCACCCCTGGTGAGTCTGCAGCCTGTCTGGCTGTGTGGCAGTTGCGTGCAAAACTGCCCTGGGACAAAGTGCACCACTGCTCCCCTTGTAGGACCACAGTCACGGCTCTGCCCGCGTGGGACTCAGTCGCTTTCGCCAGACCCTAGCTGATTCCATGGTTCACTGAGACGATATTGAATGGCCTCTGGTGGATCTGGGGTCCGAGTGCATGTGTGCCTGTGTGTCTGTGAAAGTTGCGCCCATGCAACTCCCCTGCCACAACAGGAGGGAGGGAGCTGTACCGTGGCTCTGGGCGCACTCTGCCGGCACATGTTCCCCAGCCCCTTATGAGTTCACTCCCCGTACCCACGTTGGGATGGATGGGATGATAATATATCACCTCTGGTGGATCTGAGGCCTGCACTCCTGCATGAGGATCCTGCACCAGCTTAGAGACACCGGCTGCTCCACGGGCACCACTTAGAGATGTCCACTCTGTCTGCCATTTCAGGGTAACTCACCTGGAGCTTGCAGTCTGTGTCCCCTCCACAGGGTGTTGATGTGATGCCAAGGCTGTGCTTCATGTAGGATCCCGGTACGCAAGGTTGTGTGCGTGGAATCTTTGAGTTTCAGTGATCTGCTGTCTGTGAGATGGCGACTCAGCTGCTGCCTTTTGTGTAGATCTTCTGGACTTTGATTTGCGCTCTCTATGCTCGTCTGGGGGCTGGGATTTAGCTCAGTTGGTAGAGCGCTGCGCTGTAGTCTCTGAGGTCCCGAGTTCAATTCCCAGCACCACAAAAATGGGAGAAGGACCTGGCAATCCACTCCCAAGTCAATCCCGAAACAGTCTGCCATTGAAAACCCTGTGAGGGTCGCTATGAGTCAGATACCGGATACCGACTCGACGGCACCTAACAACATGCTCATCTGGTTCTTTCCGCTGTCTCTAATCTAAATTATTACTGTGTCTGTCTAGTCAGTGTGTGTTCTAAACTATTAATTAAGGTTTCCTTTTGCTCTAGGCCAGAAAGCATGTGTTATCTGTCCACCATCTTTTCTCCCATTTTTATGTATTTTTGAAAATACACATGAATATTAAAATGAAGACCTGGGCTGGGAATGTAGCTCAGTCGTAGTGCACTTGCCTACTCTCAAATTTCTTTTTTCTTTTTGTACCAAGTACTGGGGGTTGAACCCAGGGCCTCGCACTTGCATGCTCTATAAGTGCTGGACCACTGAGCTGCACCCTCAGCCCATTTTTTACTTTTTGAGATAGGGTCTCGCCAAGTTATGCAGACTGCCTCTGGTCTTGAACTTGCAATCCTCCTGCCTCCGCCTCCCGAGCCACTGGGATTACAGGTGTGCGCCACTGCACCCGGCTCTCAAATTTCTTTTAGACACAATTCATAGATATTCAGCAATATATATATATATATATTTATTTATTTATTTATTTATTTTTCCTTACAATTGAACACAATATCAACCACGTTAAGCTGAAGGCCAGTTTATGTCTAATCTTCTAACTGAAGCATATAATATAAATGCAGTAGTGTCAGTTATAGAATACCAGCATTGAAGGGTTTCTGGCAATCTTAGGTAGGTTTATGTAGCATTACTAAAAAGTACATTTCTCTTTGCCTTTTCTAAATATCTGTGACAAAAATTTATCTATAATTAGCTTTCGAGAAAATTCTCTTCAGCACAGAAGTAAAAATATTAGGGTATAGCATGCTGGAGAATGTATACAGGGCCATCCAATCACCAAGTATTGATTTTTATCTATTTATAGGTATTTTGAAACAGGGTCTCACTATGTGGCCCCAGCTGGCCTGGAACTCACTGTGTAGAGCAGATTGGCTTTTACCTTACAGTGATCTTCCTGCCTTTATCTCCTGAGTACTGGGACTATAGGTATGCACACACACCACCACCATCACCACCGCCTGGCTTACCTATTGCATTAGTTATAATAAAGAAGCAACAGTTATGGTCTCTGTCCTCAGGAAAGAAAGAGCTGAGAAAATGGGTTACATGTGAACCTATTAGGGAATAACATTAAATCTTAAATTAGTAAACACTGATCACTATGCATTAAACTAGTGATGAAGACATAGGAACAAAAGAGGAGGGGAAGGCTTACCAATTTTAGGGGATATAGGGGGAGATGAGACTCTTGGGAGACTGAAGTAATAAAGAAAGTATAGTTTGAAACTTAAGTAGTGCTTTGGTTTAATTTTAGTCGTGCGATATAATATATTTAAATTTTTAAATAATATAAAAAGGGGCCTGTTTTACTATTATAGGAAGTGAGGCATGGGCTTAAAATACTGAGGAGAACTACGCTAAAATATTAGACTAGTTTGATAGAGCAAGATTGGACAAGTTGGAATAATGGATGTGGGATGGAAAAATCAGGGGGATGAACTAGAACTTTAGCAGGCCTTGAAGGGAGAGAAGGGACATAGAGAGGGTGTACCTGTGTGGAAATCTCAGCTACTGTCTCACATTTTTCATTTTCACTAGAATGCCCTGTTTTTGTATCCCTGAGTATTAATATCATAGGCAATAGATGAATTAATTATATACCTATCAATGAGTAGAGCATTGCTTTAGGTACTGGTTATACAGAGGTAAACAAGGAGACATTATTCCTGCCCTAATTACACATAGGCTATCAGAGAAAATAACTCATGAGTAAGTATTACAGGCTGTACATCTAACATAAATTTTAAAATGCCTCACTCTTCTTGAAACCTTTAACCCTTTTCCTAGCCCAGAAAAAAAAAAAAAAACTGTTCTACATCTTGATCTTCTATTTTAAAACTAATACCTTTTTTTCTTATGAGGTTTTTATTTCAGATTTTAAAAAAAAATCACAGTAAATTTCATCCTTTTGGGTAGGAGTTGTTCAGCTCTGTTAACATACATGTAGATTCCTATAACCACTACCCCAGTCAGGATACAGAACATTTCTATCACCAAAACTCCTTCATGCTATCCTTTATAGTCACAATCTATGCCCCCTTGGCTCCTGTTCTTCATCACTACAGTTACCTTGTTTTGAGAATGTCATATACCAGTGGAATCATAAGTGGGATCATGCAGTATGTAACCTGTTGTGACTGAATTCATTCTTACTCTAGTCCCTTTAAGAATAATCCAAATTATAAACATCAGTAGTTTGTTTATTCTATTTATTTCCCAGTAATATTTTATTATATGGTTGTACCAGAGTTTGTTTATTCATTTATCTCCTGGGTTTCCAGTTTTTAACAGTCATTAATAGTTGTGCAATGAACGTTTCTGTACAAGTTTTTATGGAAACATAAGTTTTCATTTCTCTGATGGATTCCCAGAGATGAGATTGCTGAGTCACCTGGTAAATGTTTGGCTTTAAAAAGAAAATACTCCAGAATGTTTTCCAGAGTGGCTGTACCATTTTGTATTTTCATCAACAATGTATTATATTTCTACTTGTTCTACATCCTCTTCAGCACTTGACATTGTCCTTGTTTTTAATTTTAGCCACTCTAATAGATATGCAGTAGTGTGTCCTTGTGACTTTACTTTGCATTTCCCTAATGGCTAATTATGTTGAACAACTTTTTGTATGCTTCTTTGTCATCAGTATTTGTTGTTTTCATCCTTGTTAAGGTGTTTCTTCAAGCCTTTTGTCCATTTTTAAATTAGGCTGTTTGTTTTCTTACCATTGAGTTCTGAGTGTTCTTTATATAAATTCTGGATGACTTTTGTTGGATATATGATTTGGAAATATTTACTTCTACTCAATAACTTCTCTTTTCATTGTTTTAACTGGGTTACATAGAAAGTGAAAGATTTAAATTTTGATAATTTCTAATTTATCAGTTTTTTCTTTGATGGACTAGGTGTTTAGTGTCAAATTTAGGAAGTCATTGCCTAACTCCAGGTTACTCATGTTTTGCCATGTCCAGATCCACTCATGATGGGTAGACGGAGTCTCCACATGAGGAAGGGTACCTTTAGAAAGGCATTGGAGGGAAAGTCTACTGAAAGGGGAAGAGTACCTCCAAAAGAAGGTCTCTTCATGGAAAGGGACTTGGAGTCTCATCTTTTCTTATGTAAATATATAATCTTCTGGCCCTGTGAGCAGTGATTATTCAGATTGGGAGTTGAGAAACCACCCTAGCAGGCTTACAATGGGAAAATTCTTGAATGACTTCTAACAGGATAAACTCCTTGAGTCAACACAAACTAAAGCCTTTGTACCAACAGCCCTCTAGTAAACAAATCAATCTGATAAGTTAAAGCACCCATTTCTCATACAATGGACTCAGTGGAGTGACACACAGGTAATAGTTAACCATCCCTAATTCCCACATAAAGATAGAATAGTTAATGATTTAGACATAGGAGGGTAGGTGCTCAGGTCGGCTTGGTTTATCTCTTTGAAGTAAACATGATTTATCTCAAGATTCATCCTGTACCCTGATAAACACCTGACCTTCCATGATGATATGATTGTTCTATTGTTCTACTGAAAAAACTTTGATGTTACCTATTACCTTGTCCTTTCTCTGAGGCTTACTGAATCTCAGTTTTGTATAAAAAGCTGAGCTATCTGAGCAATAAGCACAACAGAATCACACTGCCTCAGAGTTGCTGTGTCTCTGTCTCCCATTGCTGACTCCTCACCCTCCTTCAGGGACCCCTGGGTCCTAGGCTGCAGCTGGACTGTGGCAGTGTTTCTTTTTCAAGTTTTATAGTTTTACTTTGTAGTTTTATGTCTGTGATCCACTTTGAGTTAATTTTTACATGAGTTACGAGGTATAGGGTAAGGTTTATTTTGTAAAGATATGGATATCCATTATTCCAGTACAGTTCGTTGAAAAAAATCATTGTTTCTCCATTAAGTTGTTCTTACATCTTTGTTAAAAAAAAATCAACTAGTTGTGTAAAAATCAACTAGTTGTGTAGACCCATATATTTATATGTCTATTTCAAGAGACTGTTCTACTCCATGATCTTTGTCTCTTTCCTTTTACTTACATTACACTGTTTTAGAGTAGCTTTACATATATATATATATATATATATATACATATATGTGTGTGTGTGTCTATAGATAGATAGATGTCTCACAATCAAGTAATATAATTCCTCCATATTTTTTGTTCTTGTTTAGAATTGTCTTATCTATTCTAGTTTCTTTTCCAGTCTACATAAATTTCAGAACTAGATTGCTTATATCTACAAAGAATCTTGCTGTGATTTTTATTGCTATTGTGTAAATGTAGTTATCATTTGGGATAATTGATGTTTATTGACTCTTCTAGTTCATGGACATAACGTTGTTATGTTGTTAGGTGCCATCAAGTTGGTATCCGACTCATGCGACCCTCATAGGGTTTTCAATGGCTGACTGTTTTGGGATTGCCTTGGGAGTGGATTGCCACATCGTTCTCCCATTTTTTGCAGTGCTGGGAATTGAACTTGGGACCTCAGAGACTGCAGCACAGCGCTCTACCAACTGAGCTAAATCCCAGCCCAAATGGACATTTTATATAATATATATATATATATATATATATATATACACACACACACACACATATATATATCCATTTATTAAGTTTTTCTTTTATATCTTTCATCAGGATTTTGTATAAATCACTTCTGGTATATCCTTTATTTATACCTAAATATTTTATTTTATGAACTGTTATAAATGATACTGTTTTTAAATTCCAGTTTCTAGTTGTACATTGCTAATACACAAAAATATGATTATGATATCTTGAGACTCTTACTGAACTCATTTATTAGTCCTAGGAGAATCTATCTATCTCTCTCTCTCTCTCTCTCTCTCTCTCTCTCTCTCACACTTTTCTACTTCCTTTCATAGATTCTTTGGGATTTTCTATATAGAAAACCTTGTCATCTACAAATAAATAATTTCATTTCCTTTTTCCTTTCTGTACACCTGTTTTTTTTTTTTTCCTTGTCTTCTTGCGCTGGCTTCCATTATGATGTCAATGATCTCAAATAAGAATGATGGGAGAGGATGATATCTGTATCTTGCTCACAATCTGAAGGGGAAAAGTATTCAGTCTTCTTTCATTAATATGATGCTGATGGTAGATGTTTTTATAGATGCTCTTCATTATGTTGAGGAAGTTCCCTTATCCTAACTTGCTGAGAGTTTTTATCAAGAATGGATGTTGGTTTTATCAAATAATTTTTCTGCATTAATTGATATGGTCATATGTTTTTTCTTCTTTAAATAGTTAATCTGGTGAATTAGGCTGCTTGATTTTCAAATTTTGAACCAGGCTTTCATTCTTGGGCCAAACCCCTTTTGGTTATGATATGTTATTCTTTTCATATATTTTGGATTCAATTTGCTAAAAAAAATCATTGATTATTTTTGTTTGTATATAAGGGATGTTAATCTGTAGTTTCCTTGATTTGTGATGCTATGATCTTATTTGGGCATCAAAGTAATGCTGGCTTCATAAAGCGAATTGGGAATGTTTCCTTTCATTTTCTGGAAAAGATTATGTAAAATGTATGTTATTTCTTATTTTAAATGTTGCTTTAAATTCCCCATTGAAATTATCTGGGCATGGATATTTCTTTCAGGGGAAGTTTTTAATATTAATTCAATTTCTTTAGCAGCTACAGATGCATTCAGTTTATTTCATCTTGGTTGAGTATTCAGTTTGTGGTTCTCAAGAAATTGGTTCATTTTATCTAGGTTGTTAAAGGTATGTGCATAGAGCTTTTAAAAATTGTCTGTGGAGTCGGTCATTATAATCCCTTTTCATCCTGATGTTTATAAAATGTGTCTTCTCTTTTTCTTTGTCAGTCTTGCTGGAGGTTTACCAATATTATTGACATTTTCAAAGAACTAGGTTTTAGTTTCATTGATTTTTCTCTATTGTTTTTGTTTTCAGTTTTGTTAATTTCTGTTCTCATCTTTATTTCCTTCTTTCTGCTTGCCTTTAGTTTATTTGCTCTTTTTCTAAGATTTTTTTTCAGTACGGGAATGTTGAACCCAGGACCTCCTTCATGTTAAGCAAGTGCTCTACCACTGAGATACACCGTCAGGACCATTTATATTTATTTAATTTATTTTGAGTCAGGTTCTCATTAATTTGTGTATGCCTCCTCTGGCCTCAAACTCACAATCCTCCTGCCTCAGCCTCCCAAGTTGCTGGAATTCAGGCTTGTACCACAGCATCTTGCCTTTTCTCCCCTCTGAATTTTAATGTAGAAGCTAAGATAATTAATTTGAGACTTTTCTTTTTATCCTAATACTAGTTTTAAAAATAAGTACCTTTTTTGGCTTATTCTTTGTATTTTATATTTAATTAATTTGCATATGTATCTAGATCTACCTGTTTTAAACTCATTGAGTACAAAGATTTTTTTTTAGGTGACTATTCTGGGGACAGTCTAATACAATGTGTTTAGTATCTGATGGATAATTTGAATGGGACCAGATAGATGAAAGGAGAGTAGGGGAGGGCAATGGATATAACTGTTTCAAAGGTCCTTAGAAAATTAAAAAATATGTTATAGAAACTAAAAGTCAGGAATTCCAAGGGGAAAAAAGGATAACAATACTCTCATTAAGAAAAATTTCTACTCTTACATTGTTGTTCGAGCTGTAAATTGATCCAACCACTGTGGAAATCAACATGGAGGTATCTTAAAAAACTAAAAATAGATTTACCATATGACCCAGCTATAACACTATTGGGAATTTAGCCAAAGGGAGATGGGTCATCATACCACAGAGACATCTGCATCTCCATGTTCAATGCAGCACTTTTCACAATAGCAAGGATATGGAATCAACCAAAGTGCCCTTCAACAGAAGAATGGATTAAAAAAACTATGGTACATATACACAATGGAATACTACTCAGCAATCAAAAAAATGAAATAAGGCCATGTGTAGCAAAATGGATGGAATTGGAGAAAATTATTTTAAGTGAATGAACACAAGCTCAGAAAGAAAAACATCACATGTTCTCACTCATAGGTGGGAGCTGAATCAAAATTATAAGAAGGAAAAAATCCTATACAAAGGTCAGATCATAATAAAAGAGAAAAAAAAGCTAAGAATGGTATTATAGGTGGTCTAGGAAATGCATGTAATAGTTCTGACAAGGTAAAAGGAAAGTTCACTACAGAAAAAGTTTCTATCTTAAACAGAACTAGAACTCAAGGATATATAGAAAAATACCACCGTAAAAAGACAAGTAAATGGTAGAGAAGTCTTTGATGGCGGGGGGAGTAGTAAGGGGGGAGGAAGCATATAAGAGGGTAAGGGGGAACCTATATGAATAATGTACAACAAAATGCATATATGGTAATGTCACAATGAAAAGCATGTCAGAATGCAAAAAAAAAGAAAAAAAAAGAAAAGAAGGGAAAAGAAAAACAGAGGACTGGGCGTGGTGGCACAAGCTATCATCTCAGCACTCAGCACACTCAGGAGCCTGAGGCAGGATTGCTAGTTTGAAACTACCCTGTGCTATGTAACAAGACATTGTCAAAAAACAAGTAAACAAATTAAAAAAAGAAAAAGAAAAATTTCTAACACCAGCTCTGAACTAATTTTCATATGAGGTGTTCAGAATATCAAGGTGGTGTGCAGAGCACTCACAATACACTGCAGCCAATTCTACCTAGTGGGCAGACAGACAACATTTCTCAGACAACTCAAGAAAAAGCACTTTTTGACCTTATTCAGGTAATTTAAGAAAAATAATTATTTGTAATGGTTTGTAAATAAGTACCTGCATGATTTTCTTGATTCTTTTCATGTGCTACACCCAATACATATTTTTCTGTTGTTTATTCATTGGTAAAGCCTTAAGGTAGCTTTTTCCCTCAATATTATTACTCTATTTTACTTTCTGGCCACCCAGAGTAATACTTTAGGCCTCCAGAGAATCAGGCTTATACTCCTCCATAGAACCAAACCATCTTTGTTTCCTATGGCTGCTCTAACAAGTTACCACAAACTCTGTGGCTTAAAAACAAGCAGACTCAGCTACTCAGGAGGCTGAGGCAGGTGCATCACAGGTTCAAGGCAACAGGCAGCCTGCACAATTTAGTGATACTCTGGCTCAAATAAAAAATAAAAATGGGGGCTAAGGGTACCACTCAGAGGTAGAGTGCTTGCCTAGCATGTGTGAGGCCCTGGGTTCCACTCCTTAGTGCTGAAACAAAGCAAAGCAAAACAAAACAAATTTATTTGCTCACAGTTCTGGAGGCCAAAAGTTCAAAGTCAATATGACAGGCAAATACCGAAGTGATATTTGTTGCACTCTCTTGCTAAGTAGAGGAGATTGCATTTCATGTTGCTTTTGGTGGCTGCCAACATTCCTTGGTTTGTGACCACATCACTAATCTATGCCTCTATGGTCATTATTGCCTTTTCCTTTTAGGTAGTCAAATCACCTCCTGGGTTTCTGTCTTCAGTAGACACTTGTGATTGCATTTGGAGCCCACCTGGATCATCCAAGATAATCTCACTATCCCCAAATCCTTGATTTATCTGCAAAGTCATTTTTGCTATAGAGGAAACATTCACAAATTCTGGGGATTAGAACATGTGGAGGGCACATTATTTAACCTACCACAGCATCTAATAAGGAATTGAGAACATTAATGAAATAGGGTAACAAAGACATTCATTATCTTTTGAAATATGCCCTTTATAATTTAAGTTTTTAAAAATCTTATCTTTTGCCATCTAAAATATTAATATTTGCATATCAAATATTCATATAAATTAGTGTAGACTGATATCCTTTATAGATTCCAAAAATGAGTTTTTAGAAAAAAGCTCAATTTATCACATATCAGTTCTTTTCAAATATAATCTCATGAATAACCATTTGACACTGAAAAACGAGTTCACAAACTCACTATTTGGGGACAGGAACAAACTTAATCTCAGAATCATGGCCTCCATATATCCACTGACTTTCAATCAAATAAAAGTTTTAAATACTGAACAACTTATAGATACAAATAGATATTGAATGTCTGTAGTCTGATATGTAGCTCCATATGAACTAGTCATTTTAGCAAATTTCAAGTAGATCAGAATTGAATATAATTAACTAACTATGTACTCAGAATGAGCCTATGATTTAGGCCTAACAAATGGATGAAACTGACATTGCAACATTTCAACGTTAATTTGGGCTTATATAAAATCATCAATTGCTTATTAGTCAGATACAAATTATTAAAAATTCTTATAGGAGATTATCTAAATCTGACTCATTCTTTTATAGTTCTTTGACTACAGAGGCTGCCATTTAGACATAGTAGAATTTTTGGGTAGGAGAGAGATTTGAGGGATCTGTCATTCTAGTCTTAAACTGAAGATAATCTGATTCTTTATATCCTCAGTATAGATTATTCTACAATTACTTGACATCACCAAATAAGATGAGTGTTCACAAGTGTAGACTTGTGTTTTTCTTTTAACAATAATGTGATACATATACCATATAAGTGCCTTATAAGGCTTTGTCTCCAATTGTTAATGAATTACTTTTCTATATTTCTTGTTTTCATGATCAGTTTCTGTATATGAACCAGCTAACCAATAAATGTTAAATGGCTAATACCACAGGATAACCCCACTTCACCATCCAGTGTTATTATAAATTCCATATACCTCTTTTTCATTATAAATTTCATATACGTATGATTTACTGTTTATTGTAGTTATCAAAGATTGGTAACTATGGCGAATACATTTAAATCATTACTGTTGGAATGCAAATGATGATTTATAAAGAAGGAAAGTAAAACTTTTTTAAACAAATACTATATTAGGATTTGACGAAACATCATAAAATGTGTCTGGCTAGGATTTAACACCTCCCATTTATACATATTTGTATGTATAGGCAGAGAAATTCAGAATTGCTTGTTCCTTGACTGAAATAGAACCTAAACAAATCTAGGTAATTTAGCTTGTAGGCATGCTCCTAAATATCATTACTAATTTGCTCAAGAATTAGATCAGCCTTGCCTTTGAAAGTAACCTAACATTCAAACTTAGGTTTTATGCTGGGTGGCATACAGAAGAAACAAGTCTAGCCCTTCTTCCTGTTGGGTCAATTTTTAAATAAATTCTCCTTCAAAGGTAGAAAAGCTGGGCTGGGGGTGTAGCTCAGTGGTCCAGCACTTGCAGAGCATGTAAGCACGAGGCCCTGGGTTCAACCCCCAGTACTGCAAAAAAAAAAAAAAAGGTAGAAAAGCTTAACTTCTTCAGATCTTTAGATACTGGAGTTCCAGTATCTATCCAGATTGTAGTATTGGACTTTTTCTTTAGTCTAGTACTGTGTATTCTTTTTTGTAGGGGATCTTATCCACTCCTATTTCTGGAAGTACTATATTTATGTTAATGTATTATAAATTCATAGCATTTGGCTAAGTCTCTTTTCTAAGCTCTAGGCCTGTATTTCCAACACTTTATCCTATATCCTCTTAGATGCATGACAGAGCCTTCAAATTTTGCTGAAAACAATTCATGGTTATACAATATAACCCTCCGGTTCCGACTCCATCCTTACAATATTCTCTATCCCAGGTTGCTAGAAGACACTATTTCTTTTCACTCATCATATGTGTGTGTATATATGTATATGTATCACCAAGTCTTGTTGAGTCTACTTTCTGAAAATATCTTGATTCTACTCACTTCAACCCATTTCCATTGTCTTCAATCTAATATGATCCACCATTTCACCCATTTTTTCCTTTTATTCATTTACACAGCAGCCAAAGTGAGCTCTAAAAAATACGGGTATGATCACAGTATTCCTCTGCTGAAAACCTTTTTGGTATAATAAGGATCAACCTTGACACTATGACTAACTGAAATAAACAAGACACAAATGGACAAATATGGTATGATTTCATTTATATGAGAATAGTCAAATTCATCTTGTTGTTGTTAGGTGCTGTCCATTCATGTCTGACTCTCAGCAACCCTATGTACAACAGAATGAAACACTACCCGACACTGTGCCCGGCCTAGCACTATTGTCAGTACTTCTCTGGTGCTATTCATAGTGTTTTTGTTGGTTGATTTTTCAGGAGTGGGCTAAGGGGTCCTCCCAAGCCTATAACACCCAGTATCCCCAGGAGGCCTCACATCCAGTTACAAACTGCGTCCAACCCTGTTTAGTTTCCGAGATCTGATGGGATTGGATGCCAGGGTGGTATGGCTGTGGACCAAAGTCAAACTAGTAGAGAAGGTCAAATAGTGGTTTTCAGGAGTAGAGGTGAAGGGTGGGGTAGGGATTGGGGGTTGTTTAATGGCTACGTCAGTTCAGTTTGTGATAGTGAAAAAGTTCTAGAGGAGTTGTGTGTGTAGCTCATTGGTAGAGTACATGCTTAGCATATGGGAAGCCCTGGGTTCAATTTCCAGCAACACACACAAAAATGTTCTAGAGATGGGGTTCAATTTCCAGCAACACACACAAAAATGTTCTAGAGATGGATAGTGGTGATTATTGCATAATGTGAATGTACTTAACGCCACTGATGGCACACTTAAAATGGTTTAAAATGATAAATTTTGTTATATTTTGCCACAGTAAAAAACAAACAAAAATGCTTTCCATTGCTCATTGCTATTATGATAAAGATCCCAGTACTTGACACTATCTACTAGGTAGTATGATCAGGCCTGTCATTCTACCTCTCAATTTCTGTGGTAGTTACACTGGCTGCCTTGCAAGTTCTTGATGACACTGCCTTCCTTCTTTCTTCAAACCTACCCCCTTAATTTTCCCTTTCCTGGAGGTCATCTACTACTTATCCTTATACCCCTCAGTTTTATCCATCACTTAGTCCAGGGTGGTTTTGTCCCTGACTCCCTCCAATGATCAGTCTTCTATTTACTCTTAATTAACACCCATACTTCTTTGTGGGGCTGGGATTTAGCTCAGTTGGTAGAGCACTGTGCTGCAGTCTCTGACGTCCGAGTTCAGTTCCCAGCACTGCAAAAATGGCAGAAGGACCTGGCAATCCACTCCCAAGGCAATCCCAAAACAGCCAGCCATTGAGAACCCTATGAGGGTCACTATGAGTCAGATACCGACTCGACGGCACCTAACAACAACAACATACTGCTTTGTAGCACTCATCACAATTATGATTTATTATTCAGGATCTGTCTCATCCAAAACATTGCAAGCTCTGTGAGACCACGGACCAGTATGCACTTAGTAGAAATTCAAAATATGTTTTTAGAGTGAATAAATCCATATATGAATGAATGAATAACCACCTAAATGGTAAATAACTCTTTAATGAAATAACATGAGGATTATCACTTAACAGGTACTTAAAAGGAAAAAATAAAGGCTTTATTATTATAAAAATACAAATTCCCTATAGAAAACCTTAAAAATCCAGACACAGCAGAAAGAGGAAAATAAAAATTATCCAATCTCATGCCCCAGAGGTAATCACTGGTACCTACCTTGGTATATTTTCATCCAATCCTGTGTGTGGTATGTATTTTTCTTTTTCTTTCTTTTCTTTCTTTTCTTTTCTTTGCAGTACTAGGAGGTTGAACCCAGGGCCTTGTGCATACTTTGCAACTGCTCTACCACTCAGCTGTACCCCCAGTGACTTTTTTTTTTTTAATCTTGAGACAGGATCTTGCCAAGTTACATAGGCTGCCTCTGGCCTCAAACCTGCAATCTTCCTGCCTCTGCTTCCCGAGTTGCTGGGATTAGAGGTGTGCACCACTTGCCTGGCTGTGATATGCACTTTTAAAAGAAATAAAATGCTCAAGTGAAATAATGTGTATATAATTGTTTTTATTCATTTTATACTATTTACTTATGCCCATATTATTAGCAACTCTGAGTTAAAATGTTTTTTGATAAGTCTTTGCAGCTTGGATTTTATTGGGATTAATAAAAGTTGATCTACTATGTTGTTGTTGTTGTTAGGTGGAAATGTGAGAAAACAGAAGAAAGGAGTACAACATATCTCATATCTCACCATAATCTAACTATGCAAAGAAGATTACTTTCTATAACAATGTTTGCTTAAACTCCATTTAGCTTGGGTAGCAGAGACTCAGATTTCTATGCAGATACAAATCTTAGTCTACAGAGGTAGGGATTCAGTAAATAAAATTTTATTATTTAGAATTCATCTTGATACCTATTTTATTCTACTGAGATACCTATCTGGTGCTATGATTAAATGCAGTTAGCTTACATAGTGCCAAAACATTGAGGAAGAACATCTGGTTCTTGCTACCAAATGTCTGTGCAGGCATACAGTCATTGTATTTTGTTCTTGGTCATTGATCCACACTACCAAGAACTCTCTCATTGCTATCTACATGGGTTCTTCTGGTTCAATGGTTTCTTTCTCAGTCTCAGGGCTGTCCATTGGGGAACAGGAATCATTCTCTTGATTTTCTCAAGACTACAACTTAGAGGTCTCTGCAAGTCAGGTTTTGAGTGTGGGTAGAACCTGTGAATATATGATTATCACTCCCATGAACATGGTACATTACATGACAAAGGGAGATTATCTCGGTAAGTCTAATCTAATCACACCAGCTCTTTAAAAAAGTTTTCTCTGACTAATGCCAGAAAAGGAAGTCATAGATTTCAATCATGAGGCAGTCTCAATGTAGATGACTCCGGCTGACAGCCAGCAAAGAAATGGGGTGGCAGTCCTACAACTTCAAGAAAATTGATCCAGTCAACAACTGGAATAAGCTGTGTCATGGGTTGTATCTAAAATGTCCCTCAAAGGCCATGTGTTTAAACAGTTGGTCCCCAACTGGTGGCACTGTCCTGGGAGGTTATGGAACTTTAGGAGGCAGGATCCTAGCTTTGTGGAAGTGGGTTAGCCTTTGGAGGTTTCGACCCAGGGCTCTGGTTCTGGTTGCTCCCTGCTTCCTGATTGACAAGATGTAAAGTTCTCTACCACAGGCTCCCCCATAGCTGTTTTGTTGCTGCACCTTCCACCTCTACGGACTCACATCCTCTAACCATAAGCCCCCAATAAATATGTCTTCTCATAAGTTTGCTTCAGTTGGTTTCTGTGTCACAGCAACACACCAGCTGACTAATGCAAACTGTGTCAAAAATAAAATGAGATCAAATTTTAAAAACTTAAAAGTTTATTGTGCATACAAAGAATAGTTCACAAACTGGGAGACTTCTAATCAAAGTTAGAAATCCAGCTCCCAGCAGTTATAGTGCATCTTACAAAGTATAAAGGAAGAAATACTTTGACCTTCTTCACTTGGCTATTATATACTACCATTACTTTTAAGGTCAGCAGAGGTGTTTAAGTTGATTTGTCTGTAGCTGATTGGTTTAACTTTATTAAATCAAGACAGTGACATTTTGCATTTTGTTTATGACTTCAAGCTAGTAGTGTTTGAAGGCAATCAGGATAACAAGTTTGGGCTCATGGCTATGGGTGACTAGACTTTGGGTATCAAAACTGTGGCCTCTGTTTTTATTTACCTTTAACACTCGGAAGCAAATTCTTCCCAGAACATTCAGATAAGAGCTCAACCTGGCCAATGCCTTGATTTCAGTCTCATTAAATAGCCTGAACATTGAACCCAGCCAAACCTGCCCAGACTTCTGACCTACAGAATTGTAAGATAATAAATGAGTATTTTCAACTACTATGTTTGTGGTACTTTATTACACTTCCGAAAAAAGTAATACAAAGGAGTTAAATAAGAACATGATTACCAGAAGGTGAGGACCATGGAGACCAACCACCCTTAAGTCTGTCTGCTAACTGGAGCCCAGCCAAAATGGGCAATGTTTTGATCAAATTACCTGAATGGCCCATTTAACACACACCATGAGCAATAATAAATGGTGGTTGTCTTAAGGCTGATTTAGACTGAGGTGTTATGCAGTGGAAACTGTTATATCTTCTGAGGCAAGAGAAGTATAGAGTTGTTCCTCTTAAGTGAAAAGCCCATCATACATCCAAAGATAGTGAAGAATGTAAAAAGAGCATAGGGTCTGAATGAGCCCACCAGTTTATGAGTTAGCATTTATGGCATACAATTTTTTTTTTTTTTCTGACAGGGTCTCACTATATAGCCAGGGCTGGTCCTGAATTTGTTCTGTAGCCTAGGCTGGTTTAAGCTTCCAGTCCTCCTGCTTCCAGCTCCCAAACACTGAGATTATAGGCATATACCTCCATGTCTATCTTTGAGTACTTATTTATTAGCACTGGGGTGGGAGCTGTATATTCAGTATCTAACTGAAAACACAGAATTCTAAAGTAGGTATTTCTAAGACTCAGTGATTCTATATTTTCATTTTGAATCAGGTAATCTTGATTAGATCCATCATTCCATCATTTTGTCTATAAAATGGGCATGGTATTGCTACTTAATTCACAAATTACATGACTCCATAAACTGTGAACTCTTGTGTAAATATCAGAAAGCATTACCAGCAGTCAAGAATTCAGTTTTCACCTATTATTTGCCAGTGAAATGAATGCATTTATAGTTATTACATCAACACACACTATATGTATGTAACACATACTTTACCAACATGTAAATCAAAATTTGGGTTTTTTCCAGTCTGTGCATGTGTGTGCGTATGTATTTGTCCTTCAGGGCTGAGGGCCGAACTCAGGACCTTGCACTTGTGAGGCAAGTGCTCTACCAGTGAGCTAAGTCCCCAACCCCTCAAAATTTGGTTTCTGAGAGGCAGAATTCACATGGATTTGTCAGCATCTCGCCGGATCAGGATACACCAATTAACCACGAAAAGAAGCATGAATCAAAGCTAACTCACAAGTTAATGATAACCTCCAGCTTTGGAATTAGGAAGGGGAGCTAATATTTTGAGAGCTTCTGTGTTTCAGGCACCATGCTAGATGACTGACTTGGCTGATTATGAGGAATTCACTTGGACTAGAGCGCAAGCGTGGATCATTTCAAAAGTATCCCAGGTAATCCTACTGGTAATCCTAAACATGAATGAGGATTACTGACATGACCCCATTAATTCTTGCAAATATCCTGTAAGAGAGGTTTTATGTTCATTTTATAGTAAATAAATGGCCACCTGCAGATGTAAACTGACTTCTCCAAGGTCATACATCTTATAAAGCTATGTTTATTTTTTTCGCTTTACCAAAATGACACATTTCTCAGAGGAGTCAATCACTCTCACCAAAGCAAGACAGATGCTAAACCTAACGGAGAGATGGATGATTCCTACTTAACCAAATCCCCTTTGTTGACCCTGTTGTTCTTTATGACCCCTTTCTGGCCACTTCAGCCCTTGATCTCTTCACTGAATTTCTATTACATGGGTAACTGGCAGATTTTCATGGTAATCGTAATGAACCTTGTATTTATGTATACATTTATCAAAGGCACCCTGTATACTTCCTATTGGTCAAACCTGATGACTAGTAGGCAAATCATGGTAAAAACTGTGGTTTGATGTGTAGACCCACCTAACTTGGACTCCTCTATGTACTTGGCTGTGTGGCCCTGGTGGGGCATTTTAGTCTTTAAAATTTCAGTTTTGTAAGGATAAAATGGGGAAAAATAAAACTTGTACTTTAGTACGATTTAGAAACATTACATCCAGTAAATCAGTTCTTTGTATATCAACCCTCACCAATAGAAGTGTTGTCTATTGTAAATACATGGAAAGCAGTAAGTCAAATTAGACCTTTGGAGTGGATTTCTTTTTCAACTCACATTTGAGGAGAGAAAAGAAAGCATAAGAAGTCATGAAACCTAAAAGAGATTGATATTTCTGTTCTTAAGAACAGCTTTCCAGAAAGGTATTTACATTTGACAAGCTAGCCAAACTACCATCAATCACTATATTGAACTCTGTATTTTGTTCCTACCCTGCCTCACGTCCTTGCCCTGTGACCCCAAGCTCTGCCCCTCCACTTAGGGGAGGAGTGGTGGATTTCTTTTTATAGTGGATTGGTTCACGCAGGGGGCGGGGATGGTAAATCACAGACGCTCCACCCATTTCATCAGAGCCCTTGTGATGGACGCTCCCCTTTCCCCTCCAGGCGGGACCTGCAGGGAGGTGGGCAGGCCCTGCCCCCTGTCCCTTTAAGGAGGAGGGCCAAGCGCGGCCGAGAGCCGGCGCAGCCCCCAGCCGCCCGCACTCTTGCCCCAGAGCAGCTGCAGCCCCAGCCTCGGCCGTCCTCCGCTTAGCACTGTCCGCCGCTGCACCAGGAAGAGTAGCCACCATGGTGAAGATCGTGACCGTGAAGACCCAGGCGTACCCCGACCAGAAGCCGGGCACGAGCGGGCTGCGGAAGCGGGTGAAGGTGTTCCAGAGCAGCGCCAACTATGCGGAGAATTTCATCCAGAGTATCATCGCCACGGTGGAGCCCGCGCTGCGGCAGGAGGCCACGCTGGTGGTGGGCGGGGACGGCCGCTTCTACATGAAGGAGGCCATCCAACTCATCGTCCGCATCGCCGCGGCCAACGGGGTAAGGGACCTCGGCTCCACGGCGACGCCCGC
Organism: Pedetes capensis; assembly: GCA_007922755.1. Taxonomy (NCBI): domain Eukaryota; kingdom Metazoa; phylum Chordata; class Mammalia; order Rodentia; family Pedetidae; genus Pedetes; species Pedetes capensis. The sequence goes on along the minus strand of VMDO01009944.1, from coordinate 40,529 downwards.
CCCGGAGAGTGCGTGACGTGCGGCCAGCCCGGGCCCGCGGGCCGAGCCGCCTCCGCGCGGCCCCGGGCTCCACACGCGCGCGCTCGCCCCTCTGGCCTGGAGGCCCCGAGGGCTCAGGGCGCGGGTCCGCGCGGAGCTGCGAGCCGGGCTATCTGGGGCTGGAGGCTGGGGCGAGGAAGCCGGGTTCACCCTTGGGAGGCCCCTCCCTCCTCCCGCCTACCCCGCGGCTCGAGTCTCCTGGCTTCACCTAAGCCCCTGACATTTTCGTTAACCTTTGCTGCCTCAGAAGATATGGTTACAGCGCGGAGCGCCGTGGCCTAACTGGGAAAGGTTAGACGGCCGGCCGCTGCCGCGCGCAGACCCCCCTCGTCGTCTGCTATTCTGGTCTGGGACTGCGGCCTGGCTGACCTAGAGCCTGGCGCTTTGGGGCCAGGGTGGCAAGAGCACCCATCCCCTTGGGGCATCTGGCCAGCGGACCTGATCAGGCAGGTGCCAAGTCTCTCTCCCCACCTTCTAGGTCGCTCTGAGGCAGAGGTCCTGCTCTTACTCAGCCTGCTTCTCAGGATGCAGCTTTTGAAAAGTCCAGTCTTTGCCGGATAGTGTCTTGGATCTGTTTCACGAGGGGACTGGAACTGCCTTTTCATTAAAACAGAAACAACTTACCCAAGGGCGCTCTTACGCAAGCGGTCGTGGCTGGCCAGGAAATTAATGCAACAAGCTGGTTCCGCGTTTCCTCCCCACCCCAGGTTGTTGTGGTTGTTGTTAGGGGCTGTGTTGTTAGATCGAGTCAGTGTGCTACTCATAGGGACCCTGTGTACAACAGGCGAAACACTATTGTCAGTGCTTCTCTGCTGCTTATAGGGTTTTCAATGGCGGATTGATTTTTGGGAGTGGGTTGCCCAGTCCGTCTCCCAAGCCTACAGCACCTGGTGTTCCCAGGCGGTCTCCCATCCAAGTACTAATCAGGTCAGACCCTGCTTAGCTTCTGAGATTTGACAGTATCAGACAACACAGTGGTACAGCTGCAGGCATCTCTAGCATAGGCTAATCAAATTATAATGAAATTATCTGTTTACATATCACAGCCTCCCACTAGAAAGTAAGCTTGAGACAATTTATAGGTTTTGCCTATAAATCTTACCTTGGTATCCTCAGGTGATTGGTCCAGGACCCCCTACAGATAACCAAAATCTGTGGATTCTCAAGTCCCATGGGATAAATGGAGTGGTATTTGCATATAACCTATACAAATCCTTCCATATACTTTAAAGCATCTGAACATTACTTATAATGCCTAATACAATGTAAATGCTATGTAAATAATTATACTGTATTTTTATTTGTATTATGTTTTACTGTTCCTTTTAATTATTTTTATTTTTTCCGAATATTTTCAGTCTGTGATTGGTGGACTTGGTAGTTGTGTAAGTTGTGAATACAAAGGGCCCTGTGTCTGCCATACCTGAGACAATGTACCATTTAATGAATCCTTGTTTAGTTGCCCTGAATTGTGAGTCACCTGTGTGTTCCAGCACTTAAAGCTAGCATATAGTTGGTGACTAATAAATTTATTCTCATCAAACATTTATTATGTGATTACCTTGTACTAGATATTATGCTTGAGATATAAAATAATCCTGTCCTCAGGAAAAACAGTTGAGAAGGGGAGATAGGCAAAAATAAGTAGATGGCACAGTATGTTAGCTGTTGCAGTGGAGGTAAGTACCAGACATTGGCAGGAAGAGAGTAGAGAGAGCTGTTGTGGAAGGGGAAGATGAAGTGAGGAAAGCTTCTTAGAGGGGAGATAGTTGAATCTTAAAGCATGAGTTGGTGTTGGATATGCTGGGCAGGAGGAATTCTGAGCAGCACAGGAATTAGGACTGTTCTTCTGGGCAGGTTATTTCATATCCAATCTTTTTCTTCTTGTCTATAAAAGTTGGGAATGATAATACATGCCCAGAGAGGTTGTTGTGAGGATTAGATGAAACGTTTAAAAATACCTGGCAGCCCCTTTTCACCTGGAGACTGTTGGAATGACCACTTGTGTGATCTGTATTCTGTTGATATTAGAACACAAAGTAAATCCCACCTGATGCAGAGGCTAGCCCCCCAAAAGATACCACCATTGTCTCCCATGTTCCTCTACCCCTCTTCAACCCCAGCTAATGTAGAGGGGTTCCAAGGTGGTGAGAAGAAGTGGATGTAAGGGACAGGAACCCTAACTCCAATTAGTCTGAACATAAAAGGAATCTATTGGCTCATCTTCCTGAAAAGTGCAAGAAGTGCTGAGTGTAGGCTCCTTGGTTTAAACTATTCCTGGTCTCACAGAACCACTTCTGGCTCAGCGATCTGCTGGTGACCAGTAGTAGAAATTGGGGACAGTTCAAATTCACAACTAAATTAATGTGTGGATATTTTGAAGAATAATTACTACTCTCCTAGGCAAAGTAAAACAAATGCCTTCACAGTAAGCAGGGTTTTCATCAGCTCACAGGGGTTCTTTTGTAAGGCACTCCTTGACTATTCCCTGTGAGCCTATAGACCCAATCAGGATTATTTTATTTTATTTTTTTCTAGTACTAGGTATTGAATCCAGGGCCTCACACATGCTAGTAAGTGCTCTACCACAGAGCTGCACCCTAAGACCTTTTCTTATTTTTATTTTTCCTATTTTTTATTTTGAGACAGGGTCTCGCTAAATTGCACAGGCTGCCTCTGGTCTCAAACCCACAGCCCTCCTGCCTCAGCCTCCTGAGCAACTGGGATTACAGGTGTGTACCATGGCACCCAACTAGAATAATTTTAATTTAAGTGAATAAAATAAAATGCAAAGGACTTTCAAAAAGAAACAAAAATTATTGAAATATAATTATTAAAATATTTAAAAACCAAATTTGTGATATAGCAGGATATGTAAGTGCATCTTTCTTGCTGTGTTAAATAATGAGCTAATGGAGGGTCTAATATCCTCCTTCAAAGCAGTGATGAGTATAAATGATACTTTAAGATGATAATTTATAATGTGATATGAAAATAACTGATTTCTATTGATGATAAAGTCCAAGGGAGTAGTAAAAGTAGTAGTAGAAGAAATAATACTAATATAGTTTTGTCATTCATGTTCAAGGACCCCATTATGTTCTTCCTATGGCCCTGTTTGGGAGGGAACAGGTGGTATCAACACATCCTGAGTTAAGAACCCCTCTGTGTGTAAGTCTGCTTGTGCATCACAGTAGCAAAATATCTGACAGAAGCCAGCTTATGGGAGGGAATTTATTTTGGCTCATAGTTACAGGGTTTCAGTAGCAGGGCTGGCATGGCAGCCAACCAGCTGGTGGGGTCTGGGGTGGAGAGGACTTCACATCATAGCAAACAGGAGCAGAGAGAATTATTGGAATAGGAAGGAAGGAGTAAAACTTTCAAAGGCTGGCTCCCAGTGACCTACTTCCACAAGCAAGGTCTCACCTCCCAAAGTTCCACAGCCTCCACAAACAGTGCTACCACATAGGGACCAAACATTTAAGCACATGACCTTTGGGGGACATTATAGATTCAAACCATAACACTGTACACCAAATGAGTGGTTTGCTTTTGGTGTTAGGTACTTCCTGCACAAAAACGGGCCTCCAATATATGGCCCAGAGGTTAAAGGATCTCATGTTCTCAGACCAAACCAGCTGGGGTTTGGGACCTTCACCTTATAGAAGGAACTCTACTGGGTCCCAGTTGGGATGAAAACTTCCTTTCTGAGCTTTGGTGAGGCCCAGGTAGATGCAAGCACTGGTGAATGCTGATGCTTGTGGTTCTAACTGAGAGCATTTACTGAGCAGGAAGTGAAAGAGCTCTGAGCAGTAGGGCAAAGTTTGAGACTGTTGGTGTTTGGTGGAGGCGTGTTGCTACTCTTAAAATCTGTTATCGCTGGGCCAGAAGTGACTTGACAGAGAAACATCTTTGGGTCACTTTTTAATATGCTATAAATCCCATGTTAAAAACAAAGGAAAACTTCAATTAAGGTGGGCTTTCCTGTTGTTTCTCCCTCTATTTATACTTTCTGATTTTGAATCAGCTTTAAACACCAAGATGAGTAACATACACTGGGACCTGGACACTCAACCACAGCCCATTCTGGAAAGTTAAGTACCGATCAGTTTGAATGCCATGCAGTTTTTCCCATAAGAAATAATATAAAGTGTTTATTCAATAAACAAACAAATATATTTTAAATAAGTCTTATTGGTTCCAACACCATACTGAATGACTAATTCAGAACGCTTGCCACTCATATACTTAGCAAAGAGTTCTTTTAAAATTTAATTGTTGTTCTTACTATTTTCCTCTTCACTTTTAGCACTGGAAAGTTTCTTGGGTGCTATGATGAACTATGGTATATTCATATATGTTGTTGTTAGGTGCCATCAAGTTGATTTCCGATTCATAGCAACTCTGTGTACAACAAATGAAACACTATTGTCAGTGCTTCTCTGCTATTCATAGAGTTTTCAATGGGAGATTGTTTTGTGGTGGTTGGGGGAGTGGGTTGCTAGATCCTTCTCCCAAGCCTTCAGCACCTGGTGTTCCCAGGGTGGGCTCCCATCCAAGTACTAACCAGGCCCGACCCTGCTTAGCTACTGAGATCTGACAGGATCAGACGCCATAGTGCTGTGGCTGGAGGGGTATCTATGTATATATACATCAAATAAATAAATAAATAAATCATAGGTACAGCACCAGGACATGTTTTTACAGCTTGAAATCGACATGCAAAGTGATGCTTTCCCTGTTGTTTCACCCAGAAGCATCATGGGTAAGTGTGACGTCTGTACAGGTTGAGTGCTGAACAAGTGGTCAAGTGCTGAACCAGAATGCTCTTGAAAATATCAGTCAAGGACAAAAAATGGTCCAGCTTGGATCAGTTTGAGTGCCAACATACCACTGTACAATTTTTTTCCCCTAAGAGTACACAATTCTTTGACAGAGATAAGACACAAAAAATACATACATATGGAAAAAAAGAACAAAATTAAAAAATGTACTGTATTCAGAAATGGAAGAGAACATTCTAGATTAGAGAAAGAAGAGGTAGAACTTAAACTGTAACTTAAAGAGTAGGTAGCATGCAGAAGAGATAGAGCCACTTTTCAGAGGAGGGGAACAGCTGAGAGAGGGAAGAAGGATTATGATTTAGAGCCAAATAGTCATAAATTTTGTTACATAAAGTCTCTCCCACCTTCGTACTGGGAATCAATCTCATGGTCTCACCTATGCTAAGTAAACGCTTTACTATTGAACTACCGTATATTCTCAACCACAAATTCAGTCTGCATGTGATTCTAGTCTGCATCTGATTTTGTAGCCCTCTAAAACTGTTGAAAGGGTGCAGATTAGATTTGAGAACATACGGTATATTCCAGCCCCTTGTTACATAAAGTCTTTGGATCAAATTGTGTGAGAGCTTTTCTTTCTTAGTTTCAATAATGCTCTTCCAAAAAAAAAAAAGGAAAGAAAAGAAAAGAAAACCTTTTTTTTTCTTTTTTCTTTCTTTCTTAATCAAATACAATGCCCACAGAGAATAATGACTAAAAAGAAATACATACTCATATTGCCTTGGGTCATTTGATAGATCAAGCACCTGCTATGTGCTGTTCTCCATCCTAGGGACACAGCAGTGAACAGAAACTGTGTCTTCTCTCTTGGAGTTGTGGGGCTTGACTTGAGGGAGACAGATGATATATATGTGTGTCACATGAAGATTAGTGCTCTGAAGAAAAATAAAACCTGGCAAAGGAGAGGGCATTTCAGGTAGGCCGCTCCTTTGCAGTGGGGTAATTAGGAAAGCCATTCTAGTAAGCCTAATAGGAGCAGAGACCTGAATAAAGTGAAGCTGTGAGCCAGACCCAAATAAAGTATGAAAAGACCTCTAGGCCAGGGGTGGGGGGAGTTAAATGTAAAAGATAAGCACATTTAATCATTTAACATTGTAAAATTATGGTCCAAGTAAACAAATATAAATTTTCATTATAGGAAGGGTCCCAATATACTATAAAGCTTTACTTAGAGTGTAAGTATTATTATAAATTTGTCTTAGGAAAATAAGAGACATAATCAGCATTGATCAAATATTTAACAATAAATTTCTTCTCTCTTAGACTTATAGGATAGGAAAAACTTTTCGTCTATCCTCTTATGTTAATTCCTTCAAGTGTTTGTCAGTTTGCCATACTGTGAGGGCTTGCATGTTGCTGTGATGCTAAAAGCCACTGGTAATACAAATACCAGCAGGGTCACCCATAGTGGACAGATTTCAGCTGAGTTTCCATGTCAGATTCTTCTTGGGGTTTCTCTTTCTCTGCGTTGTGGGTGGAAGCAAGAGGTTGGTGCCCCAACGCTGCACCTGGTGGCAAGGCTGTGGCTGGAGAACAGAGCCTCACACACAGGAGAGAAGGATGGGTTTATTCACAAAGGAGGGGAAAGGAATGGAGGATTAGAGAGAGGGGAAAAGGGATTCAGAAAAGGGAAGCGCTCAGCTGCTGTCTCTGCCACTGGGGCAAAGCCTCCCAGGTGTCTGGTGTCGTTGCTCTTCCAGCTTACAGCATTTGCCACTTCCTGGGCCCTGAGCTTGACTGCCAGAGTCTTGCCTCGAGAAGCTATTGGTCCATGTAGAATATCCAGCCTTGTAGAGATTGGGGTTGAATAGAGGTGGCAGGAGGGTTGAAATATGATGAAGGCAGTTTGGAGGAAGGCTGAAGGCTAAGATAGGCAGATGAGGAAGTGGGCCTGGGGTTCCTTACCTTGGGCTCCTAAGGAATCATAAGGACCAGGTGAGCTTCTCTTGGATGGTGTTCAGAATGGCTGCTGAACTCTGAACTCCGAAGTTTATATGGCCTGATAGCCAGCCAATCAGGGAAACAGGGTTGGATCAGAAATGACCAATCAGGCACCAGGGAGGCTTTAGATCCTACCATACCTTGGGTGCCATCTTGGTCCACTTGATGGGAGGGGGAAGAGTGAGATACCTGGATGTATAGCAAAGGTGACCCGTTGCTATCTTGCTCCATAGGATTCTAAGTGGGCTAGATGAGCTCCTGGGACTGGCCATGTTTGAGGTCCTCTTTATCCCCATGGGAATCCCAACATTTCCAGACTAAGACAGACCAGGGAGAAGCCCAGGGCTAACCCACTTCTGAAACAATTAGCTTTTGAGAGCCCTATGAATAGCAGAAAAGCACTATCAGATATAGTACCAGAAAAAGAGCCCACCAGGTTGAAAGGCACTCAAAGAAATCTGGGGAAGAGTTGCCTCCTTAAAGTAGAGTGGACATTCATGATGGGAATAGAGTAGAGCCGCATGGACCTTCACTTGCTGATGTGGCACCACTCAAAATGAGAAGGGATAACTGTAAATATCCATTAATAATTGGGACATGGGATGTATGTGGTATGAGTTTAGGGAAATTAGAAATCATCAGAAGAGAAATGGAGCACATGAACATTGACATTATAGACATCAGTGAGCTAAAATGGACTGGCATGGGACATTTTGAATCAGGTAATCATATGATTTACTATGCCGGGAATGACAGATTAATGAAAAACAGGGTTGCATTCATTATCAAAAAAGACATCTCAGGATCTGTCCTGAATTTCAATGCTGTCAGTGATAGAATAATATCCATACACCTACAAGGAGGGCAGGTTAATATGACTGTTATTCAAATTTACACACCCACAACTAAGGCTACAAATGAAGATAGGGAAGATTTTTTACCAGCTTCTGCAATCTGAAATAGATTGAACATGCAATCAGGATAACTTATAATTATTGATGACTGTAATGCAAAAATTGGAAATAAAGAAGGCTCAGTAATTGGAAAATATGGCCTTGGTGACAGAAACAATGCGAAATATTGCATGGTAGAATTTTGTCAGAACAGTGACCTTTTCATTGCAAATACATTTTTTTGCCCACATAAGTGGTGACTATACACATAGAAGTCACCAAATGGAGCATACATTAAGAACATTGACTACATTTGTAAAAAGAGATGATGGAAAAGCTCAATGTCAAAAGTCAGAACAAGAGTAGGTGCTGATTATGCGTGAGAACATCAACTGCTCATATGTAGGTTCCAACTGAAACTGATGAAAATTAGAACAAGTATATGAGAGCCAAGTTATGACATTGAGTATATTCCGCCTGAGTTCATAGACCACCTCAAGAATAGATTTGATATATTAGACACTAATGATCAAAGACAAGATGAGTTATAGCATGACATCATAGACATCATTCATGAGGAAAGCAAAAGGTTATTAGAAAGATAGGAAAAAAAGAGAAGACCAAATTACATGTCAAAAGAGACTCTGAAACTTGCCCTTGAATGAAGACCAGCTAAAGTAAAAGGAAGACATGAAGTTAAAGAACTAAACAGAAGATTTCAAAGGGCAGCTCGAGAAGACAAAATCAAATATTAATAATGGCATCTGCAAACAACGGGAGATAGAAAACCAAAAGGAAAGAACATGCTCTTTTTTTCCTAAGCTTAAGGATTTGAAGAAAAACTCAAGCCTCAAATAGCAATAGTGAAGGATTCTACAGGGAAAATATTAAATGATGCAGGAAACATGAAAAAAAGATGGAAAGAAGAGTCATTATACCAAAAAGAACTGGTGGATGATCAACCATTTCAAGAGGTTGCATATGATCAGAAACCAATGGTATTAAAGGACGAAGTGGAAGCTGCCTTGAAAGAAGTAGCAAAACACATGGCTCCAGGAATTAATGGAGTACCAATAGAGATGTTTCAACAGATGCAGCACTGGAGGTGCTCACTTGTTTATGCCAAGAGATTTGGAAAACAGCTACCTGGCCAAATGACTGGAAGAGATCCATATTTGAAAAACTTTTTGTCTACCCTCTTATGTTAAATGTTCAGGGTCCTGCAAATTAAACTAATAAAAGATTAGGAGCAAAAAAAAAAAAGTCTGTGCAGGTGCACAGAAAAATGTGACTGGAGGCAGTTGCTACTTATGACTTTTATACCATCTTAATAGGGAAAGAGAGAAGGCCAGAAGAGTACTTGCTTGACTTGACATGACTTGGCTTTTGGGAAAAATAAGTGGGCCCTTAAGAGAATAGGTGGGGAAGATGGTAGTTTTATGACAGGGTCTATTTAGGTAGGGTACTAAGAGTCAATTTTCCCTGGTTGTGAAACTCCTGGAAAGGGAATTTATGACAATTAAGTTCTTTGAGGACACTCTGCTTTTAAGATAGATAAAGCAGTTTAATAAGATGCTTATACTCATACGCTTTTAGCTCAAAATAATTTTTGCCACAGTGGTATAATCTGTACTCCTTCAGACTTTGGAGGAGTTTTCACCAAAATAATTGGAGTAAGCCACACATTTTTGTGGTGCTAAGGATTGAACCAGACTGAGATTTAGCTCAGTTGGTAGAGTGCTGCTCCACACACTCTGAGGATCCAGGTTCAAACCCCAGCACTGCAAAAATGGGACTAGGACATGGCAATCTACTCCCAAAGCAATTGCAAAACAATCAGCCATTGCAAACCCTATGAGGGTCGCTTTGAGTCAGACCTGTCTCAACAGCACCTAACAACAACAAAGGATTGAACCCAGGGACTCAAACATGCTAGGCAAGTGCTCTCCCAGTGGCTACCTGCCCAACCCTAGGAATTGAAGCAGTAAAGTTTGAACCAATGTGTTCATTCTCCCCTCAGTTCCCTTGAAGTGCACACAGACATATCCAGTCTTTGACGTGACTTTGATGTTGTGCTCACAGTTGGAATGCATCTTTTAAAAAAATTGCTGATTAGTGTGTTAAATAAATTATTCAGGGCCAAAGAAGGACTGCAGTTTGGAGGATTTGGAGAAGGCTTTTCTCATTTGATGTCCTCAGTGGGGCAGGGGGAAATGGACTTATCACAAAGCAACAGCCCTATGGGTTTATTTGACATGGCGAGATTGTGCCTTTGACCTGAGATATGCCCATGGATATAACATTCTCATTTTCTTCCTTCTCCTCCTCCTCCTCCTTCTTTTTCTCTTCCTTCTCTCCCTGATGCTGTTGCTCCTGTTCTTTCTTCTCCTCCTGCTACTCCTCCTTTCCTTCTTCTCCTCCTCCCTCTTTTCCTTCTTTAACTGTTGGAAGTCCCCCTTCCCATTGCTTCTTCTAATCACAACTGAGTTGTGTCTCTAAGGCATGAAGACAGCCCTAAAGAAACACAGCAGGGACTGCCAATAAAAGTTTAATCACAAATGAGAAACACCTTGAACATTATTTTTTCTTGTTGAGAACTATTTTTTCCTTCTTCCTCTTCATGAGTGGTATGATTTAGATCTGGTTTAAGTGGGTCCCCCAGGGATTCATGGGTTGGAAGCTTGGTTCCTCCTGTGGGAACATTAAAGGCTAAGGCTAAGTGGGATGTTACAAGACTGGCTGCTCCCCACGCTCTGCTTCCTATCTCTCCATATGGTCTTTTCCTCTCATATGCATTGCCACATGATGCTATCTGCCGTGAGTTGAAGAAGCTAAGGGGGCCCTCTCCCGAGCCTGAAGCATGCTGTTTGAACCTTCAGTCTTCAAAACTGTGAGACAAATAAACCTTGTCTTTATACTGTACTCAGTTTCAGGTATTTCATTATAATAATGGAAAATGCACTAACACAGGACCCCAATATGTTTCTGAAAAGATGAAATGGGGTAGGTGAACTGTGGTCAACTTGTCGAATTTCTAGTGGAGTTGGAACCAGGCCTTCAGTCTTCTGATATTTCATCCAGTTGATCTTTTCCATAAATAAGTGTATCTCACCGGGTGTGGTGGCACATGCCTGTAATCTCAGCACTTGGGAGGTTGAGGCAGGAGAGTCATGAGTTCCAAGCTGGCCTGAGCTTCATAATAACATAGAAAATTTGAGGTCAGCCTGGATTACATAATGAGATCCTGCCTCACAAAAGAAAGAGAGGGGGTTGGCGAGGGAGGGAGAGAAAGGAAGCAGAGGGGTGGGCAGTAAATTCTGGGGATTATTATAATTCCTAGTTAAAATTTTGGGGAAACTGGATTGGACAATGTTAATTAGACCGTCAAAGCTTTTAATGTTCATATATGTCCTGTGAGTTCAAAGAGGACCCAAAACAAAACAATTTGGGGAAATATCAACCTACACCATGCTGGGTTGATAATGACCATGAATAACTTAAAGAATCTTCCCAGGTTTAGTTTGGTTCCTTCTTTCTGAACTGTTGTTAAGGCCTGCAGACAGGGTGAGATGTATTTTCCTACAGGTATGTACCTCAGTTTATTCTGGCAACTAATGCAAGAATTTGTTTTTGGCTGCTTTGAGCATGATTGGTTCAGCACAAGGTGTATTCTCCTCACAGGTCACCAAGTGGTAGAGGGCTGGGGTAAGCAACAGAAGTCCTCTGAACAAATATCTGGCCCCTGCACTGGACCCCAGCATGCTCATGTGCAACTCTGTTGCTCAAGAGGGAATTTAAATGACTGCCTCATTGCATGAGCCCAGTGGGCTTAATCAGCATGATGTAGTAGCCATTTGGGGCCAACCCAATCATTGTGAAGGTCATGAATACTGGTAGGAGTTCAAAATGAGTTTATTAGTTTAACTGTAGAGTCTTCTGGGACACAGCAGAAAACAGGCCCAGTCCTTACTGTTTGAGGCTTGAGGGCCAAAGGGTTGTGCAGGAGGCTTGCTGGGTAACAGACAAGCAAGCCAACTACTGCCACACAGCATAGCCGTGCTGTGATGGGGTTGAACAAGGCAGACTGCAAGCAGAACAAAATGTAGCTGATTCAGGCACAGGGAGTGGGGAAGTGACCACTAATCCCAAACCTGAAGAAGGTGAAGAGGACAGGAGAGAAGAATGTTTCGGGTAGAAGCAGAGATGAGAGAGCTGGGCATATTGAAGAAGTAGGTTGTAGACCCCCGTTGCCATAATCCCAACTTTATACTTCTGTTTCACACTCTAGAAGAGGCAAGTGCACTAAAAATACACTTCACATTTTCTATTTTACAAGGTACCCCTGCATGCATTGAATTATTTCCTCTCCATAGCAAACCTTTCAGGTGTCTCAGGTCACAGAGTCAGGAAAAGAGACTGGGAACTGCCTCTTTCCCGCCCACCCCCATCCTAGACTTTGAGAGATGTTACATTAGAAAATAAAGACCCTCCAGACCATATTCCAAATGCCAGGTGCCCACTAGTTGCTGCTGAAAACACAGCCAATCTGGGTGATGTTTTATGCCCGAAAAGAGCATTTGGAGTGGGGAAATGGGCAGATCTTGCTGCTTGGACTGAAGCTACTTTTCTACTACACTGCATTAAAACCAGTTTATGGAATCACAGTCCGAACAAAGAGGCAAAATCCACATCAAAGTACTACCAGTTTTCTTCTTTTGTAGTCCCCAAGAAAAATGAAAACCCAGCCAATAGAGTATAATACTGGGACCAGCTGGCCTCCCTGTGATCAATGGTGACAAGTCGGTAACTACTATCCAGTTCATACAGGGAAGTCACATTTTCCCATGAGATTGGTTCTAGAATGAAAAGGGGCACTTCAGTATAGCCAGAACCATCCTTCCAATCCCCTCCACAAGTATCACATTGGAGAACATATGTAATACAATGTGTACATCTGTACAGACCTGAGCAGCACTCAGCATAGCCCAGGCTTTGAAAGACATGTGGGAACCAGGACAGAGGGAAGGCATGTGGTCGGGGAGGGAAATGGGGGCATAATAACTCATGCTATTTAAATCTCCCTCTTTACCTCTTTGTCTCTTTGTCAGTTATGTATAGTTAAATTTGTGTAAGAGAGATACTTGTGTGATATGACTACACTGCAAATTTCTGCTGCTATACCATTTTACACATATGGGAAACATCTCAATTGTAATTCAACACATGTGGCTTGGAGCATGAGGCCCTTGAGCCCTTCTACCTAGCTTATATTTGAAATCTCTGTTCGATTTCCCCATCAAAGCTTGGTCCTCCCTTTGTAGCTCAGTTTTGGCTGCTCTGAAAGATGACACTTCAAAGTACCTCCGAAAGTAAATATGATGTGTGCCTTGTATCCTGGATTTAAAGTCAAATGATTTGTACAATTATGTGTGTTGAACTGTTGTAACAAAGACTAAAAACAGAACAATTGATAAACAAGATTAATAGATAGAAGATTTTCTGTCTTGGGGAACAATCTCATGTAAGCAGGCAGGGATTAGTATGATAGATCTGGTGTTGGACCCAGCCTCCTTTAGTCTTGTAGCTTTGCCACCCTGAAGCAGTTACACTTGCCCACATGGTTGCAGATGGTTCCCCACTACTCCATCCACAATCCAGCCAGTGGCCATGGGAAAATGATGGGTGTGTCAGGCAGCTTTCCATTATTGTAACAAATACCAAGGTAAATCAACTTAAGAAGAGGAAAGGTTTATTTTGGGTCACAGTTTTAAAAGTTCCAGTTTGATAACCAGTAGGCTCCATTGCTTTGGACCTGCAGTAGCACAATGCATCATGGTGGGAGTATGTGGAAGAGGAGCCCCCTCACTTCACAACCAAGTGCTAAAGCAGAGGAGAAGAAAGGGCTGGGGTCCCATGTTGCATTTGAGGGCAATTTTCACTATGCCTCACCTCTTAAAGCTTCCACCACCCCCCAATAGTGCCACAAGCTGGGGAACAAGCCTTTAGCACACAGGGCTTTGGGGAACACTTACCCAAATGATGCCCAGACAGCAAAGCACTTTGCCTTTAAAATCTGGAAGTTTTCCACCCAATTCCTGTTATTAATCTATCAGTTAGATCTATCATACTGGTTCCATTTATCTGCAGGAAGGGCTGAAAAATGCAGACTTTATGTGGGGAGGCATGTGGCCAGCAATGGGATTCTCATACTTTAAGAAAGGGAGGGAAAACTCAAAAGCTTTGCCCTGTTTCATTGCCTCGTTGGCCATGCAGACAATGATGTGCACTATTCTTTCCACTTAGAAGAGGTTCCCCAGATTCCTTCCAGTTAGTTCAGTGTCCGTGAGCTCCAAGTGATGCATAATTCTCTCCACAGGCCCATGTGTGGCTCCTTGTGGCTCAACAGCCAGTAAATTTCAGGGCAAATCACCAGCCCCTTCCTTCCTAATAACTATATGTGTAATTACAGAACTGTGTAACTAAATATATAGTTATACATGATGGTTATATATAGATATAAGTATGTAGTTAGAGTTTTATAAATAGATAACATACTAATTTCATATATATGTGTGGTGAGAAACTTAACGGCACCTTACAACAACAAAACAATATGGTGAGAGAGTTATATGACTACAGGTAAATCAGGAGAGAGAGAGACACACAGTTAGTTCTGTGAAGTTAAATATGGTCATAAACATGGAGCGGCTGCCATGTTTCTTTTCTTTTGATGCTGAGCCTTCTCTAGGGTGTTGCCACTATCTGCATAGTTCAAGATCACTGACACCTACCATTCCTTCATTCCTGCCAACTGGGGTGGAGAGAGATGAATGGAGAACACTTTTCTCAGAGCTCACCCATGTAATTTCACTCATACCCCATTGACCAAAACCTACCCAATGACATGTCTAGCAGCAAGGGAAGCTGGGAAACACCAATTTTATTCTGGGTTCTACATGTCAAGTGAAACACTGGAGGTTTGCCTATCTAATGAAGGGGAAAATTGATTTTGAAGAATAACCAGCAGCTCACACTGTCCCTAAGCATTTCTTCCCAATATGATGAAAATCACTCAGTCATTTTCAAGTGGTAAAATTATACAGAGATGACAGAACTTAGTTTTATATAGCTAACTAGATTCTGAGAAGAGACATTGGCTGACAGTTATTCTAACCTCCATTATAGGAAAAGGATCAAAACACAAACATATCCATTGTGGGAGACTTTCCAAATTAACTGCCTTGTTGAGATATAATTCATATACCATAAAATTCACTCACTTTAAGTGTTAAATTTAATATTTTGAGGGGGAAGGGGCAGGATTTCACTCTTGCTCAGGCTGGCCTTGAAGTCCAAGACTTAAGTGCTCTTCTTACTTCCATCTCCTGAGTAGCTAGGATATGTTGTTGTTAGGTGCCGTCAAGTCGGTATCCGATTCATAGTGACCCTCATAGGGTTTTCAATGGCTGACTGTTTCGGGATTGCCTTGGGAGTGGGTTGCCAGGCCCTTCTCCCATTTTTGCGGTGCTGGAAATTGAACTCAGGACCTTAGAGACTGCAGCACAGCACTCTACTAACTGAGCTAAATCCTAGCTGCCGCTAGGATATAGTCATGTACTACTGTATCCAGCGATATTTTTAAATTATTCACAGAGTCACACAACCATCATCACAATCTAGTTTTAGATTATTTCCATGGCTCTAAAACAACCCCCTTACATTAGTAGTCAGTCCCCCTTGCTTTCCTAACCCTTTCAGCTTTAAGCAAGCATTAGTCTATTTTAGGTCTCTACAAATTTGTATGGGTGGGTTTTGTTGTTGTTGCTAGGTGTTGGTCAAGTCAGTGTCTGACTCATAGCAGCCCTACCTACAATAGTTGAAACAGTATTGTCAGTGCTTCTCTGGTATTCATAGGGTTTTCAATGGTGGATTGATTTTTGGAAGTGGGTTGCTCAGTCCTCCCAAGCCTACAGAATGTGGTGTTCCCAGGAGGTCTCCCATTCAAGTACTAACCAAGCCCACCCTGCTTAGCATCTGAGATCTGACAAGATCAGATGCTACAGTGCCACAGCTGCAAGCTGGGTGGGTTTTAACTTGGATCAAATGTCCAATTTTGGTTGCCAGGCAGGGGAAGTTTCATTTAGCAAGTAAAGCCCCAGGGGCATGAGAAACAAAGGTAAAGGTTTGTGTCAAGGGCAGTGCAATGCAATGTCTGTATTAGTTAACTTCTCATTTCTATAATAAAATACCTGAGATGTTAACTTATAAAGCAAAATGGTTTATTCTGGCCCAAGGTTTTACAGGTTCCAGTCCATAATCAGGTGGCCCCACTGCTTCTGGGTGAGGCAGCACATCATGGCAGGGGCACAGGGCAGAACAAAACCACTTATCTCGCAAGCCAGGGAGCAAAGAGAAAAAAAAAAAAGATGCTGGAGTCCCCAAATCCCTTTTCAAGGCACACTCTCAATAATGTAAAGATCTCCCCTCATTCACTCCTCTCAAAGGTTTCACTACCTCCCAATAGCGCCACCCCGGGGACCAAGCCTTTAACACGTGGGCCTTTAGGCACATTCAAAACCCAAACTACAGCAGAGCCCATGCTTCCAGGTGCTGTCCTGGGCATCAGGGATTCAGAGGCAAAGATGTCCTCTTTCTGAAGGATACTCCAGTTGAAAGGAGAAGAATGATAAGTAAAAAACAGACAATCACCACCAATATCTTAAGAATTAATACTCAAAGAAAAGAGACGTGTGGAGTCAGATGCCATGGTGTACCCCTGTAATCCCAGCGACTCAGGAGGCTGAGGCAGGAGAATCCCAAGTTCAATTCCAGAGGCAGCCTGCACAACTTAGCAAGACCCTGTCTCAAAACAAAGAATAAAATGGCTTACTAAAGAGGCAAGCGGGCACAGCTCAGTGATGGAGCACTTGCCTAGTATGCACAAGGCCCTTGGTTCAACCCCCCAGAACTTAAAAAAAAAAAAAATATCTGAGGGAGCTCAGGGCCAACCTGGGAAGGCGTGTGTGTGTGTGTGTGTGTGTGTGTGTGTGTGTGTGTGTGTGTGGTAGCTGGTAGTGTGGCCATTGAAGGCTTTGTGCAGGAGGTGAGTCTCTTTCTCAGCTAACTCCCTGGCCAAAGCAGACAGGGCTGTCAAAAAGAGGAGAGTAATTTCTCCAGGAGAGTAGCTGCTGCTTGGTTTTCATGAAGGTAAGCAATCAGATTTCTTTTTTTACAAACATATTTGAACTTATATATCCCAATTAGTTTTGTACCCTACCAAATCACCACTCTGGGACCTACACACTTACTCCAGTGATGCGTCCAGTGCTCGGAGCATTTCAAAACTCCTCCACGGGAATTATTTTCAGCCAGTCACTTTATGGGTCACCTAGGAAAACCAGTCACAGTATTTTATAGTCATGCCTCATTTTTCACCTAAAATGATGTAACAAGATTTGATCACCCACTTTATTCATTAGACATGGCTCCAACCCATTTTTGTCTCTTTCCAAAGTTCAAATCTATTCTCAAAGGATGAAATTTGTTATAACTGAGGACTTTCAAAGAAAGTACCACAGAGAGGAAAGACAGTTCACCCAGAAAGAGTCAGTGTTATGTCAGCATTGTGTGAGTAAATTTGCTGCTTCCCAAGGCAGTTGTTTTGAAGGAGATGGCACTAACTGAGATGAATTTTCTTTGGCACCACTGTTTTTTTTTTTTTTTTTTTTGTGGTACTGGGGGTTGAACCCAGGGCCTCACGCTTGCATGCTTTGCAAGTGCTTGACCACTGAGCTGCACCCCCAGCCCATTTTTTTTTTTTTTTACTTTTTTTGGAGACAGGGTCTCTCTAAGTTATGCAGACTGCCTCTGGTCTCGAACTTGCGATCCTCCTGCCTCCGCCTCCCAAACCCCTGGGATACAGGCGTGCACCCCCGCGCCTGGCTTTTTGGCACAACTGTTTGAAATCAGTTATTGTACATTGCACTGTTCAGGCACATAGCCTGTGCTATAGAGAGGCTCATGGAAGACCACTCATGCTGAGGGGGACCCTTCCATTCTGCTGTTCCGACAAAGTCTGCCATTGGTGGCTGGGGATATGGTACTCTTCCATTCTGGTAAACACTGAAGCATGCTTTGGTTAGGCATTTAAGAGCTGTACACAATGGATAGACAAAATGGCCAAGTACCTGGCCCTGACCTATGAAGAGAGTCCTGACAGCTCTGAGCTGCGGAAACCAGAACCCAGGCATTAAACCAGTTCCCGCCTCAACTCTTGACAGATGATTGCAAAGAGGCCAGAAAGTGGAGCTGGGATACCATTACCAGGTGAGGACTGGGAAAGGCCTTTCGATTTAGTAATAAAACTATTATGTTACTTGGCCTCCACGGGGCCTTTGAAAAATGCATTCTGTGGAGCAAGATGAAATAAAATTTAAAGGAATATTTTAAACAAAGCGAAGGGGAAACGTGTAGAAAACTCAGGTGGAATCAGGAATAAGATTGGCACTGGTCATGAAAGCTGAACTTCCTCTGTAGGCCACATAGCTCCAAATATTTTTTTTTTCTTTTGGTACTTGGGGGTTGAACCTAGGGCCTCATACTTTGCAAGTACTCTACCACTGGTCCACACCCTCACCCCATTTTTTAAATTTTTTATCTTGCAACAGGGTCTCACTAAGTTATGCAGGCTGCTTCTGGCCCCAAACCTGTGATCCCTGTGTCTGTCTCCCACATTACTGGGATCACAGGCGTGCATCACATGCCTGGCCAGGGCCAGCTCTTTATGGTCAAATCCATGAGAAAACCACAACACACAGTTCACCGTAGTCAGTTCTTCCACCTGTAGATTTGACATAAAGAGTAATAATGTCTGCCTTGAACCATTTCTGTGAGGATGAACTGAAATTTCTGAAGCACTTATTGTAATGTCTGACATTGTGTTTCGTAAATAGAATATTCTGATAATTCTAACAATTTTATGGTTTTTCCAAAAACTGAGGCCAGTGGAGGCCAGAGACAGGTCACAAGGAGATGCACCAAGGAGATGTGTCTGCCACCAGTCACTGTTTGGATGTCCTATCCTGTTCCCATCCAAACATAGTCCCTTGGGTTTGCTGTCAGGTGGAGGTTTGCAGTTCCTATGAAGCTCAGCCGAAGGTCTCTTGATTCAAGGCCCCTGTGTGGTGCAAGTCATAAACTAGTAATAGACAGCTCAGGAGGGATGTTTCAAGACCAGTGCCATGCTACCAATGAGAAGCTGTGAGACATGCAGTCTACTTGCTGTCAAATTCCTGGGACACATGGATTTGTTCATTTGACCAGCATTGAGCACTATTTTTGTGCCAGGCACTGTGGACGGTGTTAGGTAGTAAAAAGATGAGTAAGACCATGGCCTTGGTCTTGAATGCTCATGCTAATAGAGGAGACAGGCATGGCCACGGATAGTTACAAAAACATACTGTGCATACTAGTCTGTTAGTTTCCTGTGGCTGCTACTACAAATGACCACAAGTGGGGGGCTTAAAAAATAGAAGTTTATTTCCTCCCATTTCTGTATACCAGAGCCTAAAATCAAAGTGTTAGCAGTTCTGATGTTCCAGGGGAATATCCTTTCTTGCTGCTTTCAGCTTTCAGTAGCTTCTTGGCTTATGTCTGTCAAACTCCAGTCTCTGCTTCCTATTCCACTTGGCCTTCTCCATGGTCTTTCTTCTCTTCTGTTAGATGTAGAGCCTACTAGCGTAATCCAGCCTGCAGCCATAGCCCTGTGGCATCTGATCCCATCAGATCTCATCAGAAGATAAGAAGGATCAGGCCTGGTTAGTACTTGGACTGGAGACCACCTGGGAACATCAGGTGCTGTAGGCTTGGGAGAAGGACCCGGCAACCCACTCCCAAATATCAATCCACCGTTGAAAATCCTATGAACAGCACAGAAGCACTGAAAATAGTGTTTCGCCTGTTGTACACAGGGTCGCTATGAATCGGATACTGACTTCATGGCACCTAACAACAAGGGTAATCCAAGATGATCTCATTTCTCTATCTTGAACTTGGTTACATCTGTAAAGACTCTTACCAAACAAGGTCACAGCCACAGGTTTTGAATGAATATAGTGGATAGGACAGGCCACCATTTAACCTGCTGCAACTAGAAGAGATGGGAACCCAGAGGATAGCCACCCACTACCACCTTGATGGTGGTGCGATGACCAAGGACATCTTCTCAATGAATAAAGTGCAAAATGAAAGGCAGGGGGAAGAAAATAAGTGGAGGGGCACAATGTGGCTACTAGTTAATAAATGCAACAAGTTGATACCTCTGCTGCCCTACTGAAATATATGCTAAGCCAGGCGTGGTGGCTCACACCCACAACTCCAGCACTTGGAGGCTGAGGCAGCATGATCAGAAGTTTAAGACTAGGCTGGACTACATAATGAGTTCAAGGCAAGCCTGGGCTACATAGCAAGACCCTGTCTCAAAATTAATTAATTAACTTTTAAAAAAGCAGAACAAAAAGTATGCTAATAATAACAGCTGACAAGAAGTTTTCAGAGTTTCACACTCAGTACTTCTGTAGACTGCCTCTGATATAAGGCCAAGGGGAAGATAGGCCATTGGGTGGTACCCTGAATTGTGCCAGATAACTTTAGCTCATCATGATGAACTAGAAATGAGGACTTTGGTTCAAACCTCAGTTTTACAATTTACTGTCAAATATCATGTACTCTGCTTATCTAAAGCTAAGTATCCTCACCTCCAAAATAGATTTAATTCTAATATCTATCATATCAGGAAGTTTTATGAGAATTGAATGAAATAACATGCATGCAAAGGTTTCGGGAGCTCTGACATACAACCTAAATGTGAGTTATTGTGGTTGGTTTCGAAATTCTACCGTTGCTTTGCCTGAAGTTGTACCATGGTGGCATTAGACCCCATCAGATCTCAGAAGCTAAATAGGGTCGGGCCTGGTTAGGCTTGGGAAAAGGACCCAAGAACCCACTTCCAAAAAACAATCACCCATTGAAAATCCTATGAATGGCAGAGAAGCACAATAGTGTTTCATCTGTTGTTCTTAGGGTCACTGTGAGTCAGACACCAACTTGATGGCACCTAACAACAACCATTGCTTTGGGAAAGTCACCCCTTTGGACTAATTTAATTCTATCAAAAACAAACCTCTACATGCAGTTTTATCTAGCGTCTCCCAAAGTTCATGTGCTAAAGTCTGAGATAAGCTAAACAGTAACCAAAAAAATACCCACATCAAGCTATTTTCAGGATTCTAGTGCAGGGTCGGGCCTGGTTAGTGCCTGGGTGGGAGACCACCTGGGAACACCAGGTAGGTTTAGGAGAAGGACCCAGCAACCCACTCCCAAAAATCAATCTGCCTTTGAAAACCCCATGAGTAGCAGAGAAACACTGACAATAGTGTTTCACCTGTTGTACAAAGGGTTGCTATGAGTCAGATACTGACTCCACGGCACCTAACAACAACAAGTGGGATGTCAAATTTACTTTACTTTACTTTTCTTTTCCTTCCTTTCCTCCTCCCTCCCTCGCTCTCTCCCTCCCCTCTCTCTCTCTCTCTCTCTCTCTCTCTCTCTCTCTTTCTTTCTTTCTTTTTTTTTTTGAGACAGGGTCATACTATAAACCCCAGACTGGCCTAGAACTCTTGATCCTCCTGCCTTAGCTTCCCAAGCTGTGCCCAAAACTATCTTTTTTTTATGTTAGAATTTTGTTGTATCACCTTTGGAATCAGATAGTCCTGAGTTTGATTCCTCGATATGCTGTTCATTAGCTGTTTAGTCTTGGACAAATTGTTTAAACTATCTTTACTCATTTGTGAAATTAAAATACTATGTCGCAGAGGTGAGTTTAGGAAATAATAAGGTAATGCACAGGAAGTTACCCTGAATAATTCATGCTATACACATAGGCATGGTAAGCAGTTTGCCTCATTGGACCTATGGATGCTTCAGTGGGAATACAGACACTTTAAACTCCTTTCTGAGAGTCCCCCAGCCAACTACCTCCTTCTTAGTTTCACTTTTCTTCCCAGATTTGCCAAAGACCTATCAATATGCTCTATACATGTTAACCTATAAATTTCAGCAAAGAAATGCCTTTCTCACAGAGAGTGTTTCATGCACAGGGTCTGAGGGGGAGTAGGAACCTGTTCTACACAACTTGAGGTTTTCTGTAGTATATTAGCAGTCCAATACTCAGATATCTTGTCTCAAAAGAACATAGCAGGCAGGCCAAAAGTAAGCATAATTGTCCCTGAGTAGCTTCAGTACAGGTCACAATGTTTGGTATTTGCATACCAGGTCTACCCATTAGAGTTTTAGAGTAGTGGTTCTGGTAAAGGCTTGGTTGAGTCCACTTGTTCCAGGAACCTCTCTTGAACAGTATTTGAGGGAGTGCTTTCTGTCCCTCAAACACTGATTGAGCATCTCCTCATTTCTGGGTGTGTGCTGTGCTTTTGCGAAGTACCTACACAGTCCTGCAGGTGCGCCTTGCAACACATGAAAGGAGAGTCTTCTTGCAAGTATGGGATCTCCAGGGAGGGGAGCAGGCAGGATGCTATGAGAACCTTCACTGGGGGGATGGATTTGAGCCAAGTCCTGAAGGCAGATGAAAAGGAAGCCACGACAAAGTGGAAATATGGAGGGATGGGGAAGACATACTATGTACAGGGAAACAAGGAGGCCCTTGTGGAAAGCAAGACCAGTCTTAGCATTAAAATTGCACTCATCCTAGCCAGCATTGCAGGAAGGAACAAGGCCGGAAATCAGTGAGTGGGCTACTGCCACACCGGCTCTTAACCCCCAGGCTGTCTGTTTTCTTTTTTTATTTTTGTTTTCAAATTAGTTTTAATTTGTTGTATTGTAGTAATTGTACATATTCATGGGGCACTTTGTGATGATTTGATACATATATACAATGTGTAATGACTAAATCAGGGTAATTTTCCATCTTCAAAAACATTTATCACTTCTTTGTGTTGGGGACCTTCCAACTCCTTCTACTTTATGAAATTTATAATAAATCATTTCAAATTATTGTTAGCTGTTGTGCTATGGAACATTAGAACACATTCTTCCTATGTAACTATATTATGGGGTCTATTATCCAACCTATGTCTATCCCCCTTTTGCCGTAGCCTCTGGGGACCATTTTTTACTCTCTACTTCTATGAAACCAATTGTTTTGTTTTTTTTTTTTTAGTTTCTATATATGAATGAATATATATGGGGTTTATCTTTCTGTGCCTGGCTTATTTCACTTAATATAAAGTCCTCTGGTTCCATCAATGTTGCCACAAGTGACAAGATTTTATTCTTTTTTATGGCTGAATAATATGCCATTATGTACATGTACCACATTTTCTTTATTCTTTCATCCATTTGTAGACACCACAGCTGAGTCTATATCTTGGCTATTGTGAATAGGGCTGCAATAAACATGAGAGTGCCAGAATCATTTCATTTCCTTTAGGTATATAACCAATAGTATGATAGCTGGATCATATAGCAGTTGTAGTTTCTGTGTGTGTCTCTCTGTGTGTGTGTGTGTGTGTGTGTGTGTGTGTGTGTGTGTCTGTGTATTTTAGTTTAGTGGGAGCTTTTGTTTTTGTCTTTTGAGACAGGGTCTCACCCTGTAGCCTGGGCTGGCCTCAAACTCAGGATCCTCCTGCCTAAGCCCCTTGAGTACTGGGGCTATAGGTGTATGCCACCCCATCTAGCTTATTTTTAGTTTTTTGAAGAACTTCCACACAGTTTTCCATAATGGCTGTTCCAATTTATATTTCTACTGACCATGTATAAGAATGCCCCTTTCTCCACATATTTATCAATATTTGTTATTCTCAGGTTTGTTTGTTTGTTTTTGAACTTAGGCCAACGTAACACCCAGTGTAAGAATTACCTCATGACTCCAAGGTGAAGGGAAAGTCTTGGAGACTTTGGTTAGAAGGCTATAGGAGACCTATAGCCTTCTTCTTCTTTTTTCTTTTCTTTTTTTTTTTTTTTTTTTTTTTTTGGTACTGGGGCTTGAACCCAGGGCCTCGCACTTGCATGCTTTCCAAGTGCTGGACCACTGAGCTGCACCCCTGGCCCATTTTGTTTTACTTTTTGAGACAGGGTCTCACTAAATTACACAGACTCCCTTTGGTCTTGAACTTGGGATCCTCCTGCCTCTGCCTCCAGAGTCGCTGGGATTATAGGCGTGCACCACCGCGCCCAACTGAGGCTTAGAATTCTTAAATGGAGATAATAGCAGGCCATGCTTCTGAAGCCTCTAGGAAAGAATTCCTCCTTGCCTCCTATCTCCTGGTGGTTCAGCACAAGCCCCATCTCTGCCTTTGAGTTCATGTGGCATTCTTCCCTGTGGTTCTCTGTGTCTCTGTCTTCAAACCTCCTTCTCCTCATAAAGACACCAGCCATTGGGTTTATAGCATGCCCTAATCCAATATGACCTCATCTTAACTTGATTGCATCTATAAGGATCCTGTTTCCAAGTAAGGTCACATTCACAAGTATAGTACCTGATATTAGGACTTCAACTTATTAGTGGGGGTGGAGAAACTAGTGCACAATTCAAGCACAACACCTGTGCTCTGTCTCCCCAGTGCAGGTGGATTGTACCAGCACCAAAGCTTATATACTTTGCACTTGGCAATATCCTTTTGGGAGTTGCCTGGGATCTATTTCTTCTTAATTTTCTCCAAGTTCAAACAAGCTTGATCATCCAAAAGAACCACAGAACCTAATGATGGGAAGCATGGGCTTTGGCTTTAGAACTAGAGTGGAAGCCTGCTTTCTTTGTTTAATAGTTATGAGACTCTGAGCAAATCACATAATTGTCTAAGCCTTGGTTTCCTTGTCTGTAACATGGATATGGTGAGAATACCACATCAGTGAGGTGGTAAGCATGGAAGAACACCTGCCTGTAACAATATGCACTGTGCTAAGCCCTTCACATAATATCCTATAGTCTTTTCAATAACTCTTGGGAAATTGGTTATTAGACCACTGTGCTATAGGTGAGAAAATAGAGGTTAAATGATTTGCTCAAGATCACCAAGGGACTAAAAAGTGTCAAGAGTTGGGATTCAGACCTAGGTCTCTGCTGTGCTGAATTTCTCAAGGCAGATGTCTTTAAAAGAGTCATCTAGAGTCATAGTCTAGGGGTTCCCAAGCTTTGTATGTTGAAGTCCAACTTTTTATTGTCCCTAAGACTTGCACTCACTTATGCCTCAAGGCCAAGAAAGAGTGCACTGCTTCTGGCCCCTTGAGCCACCATTCACCCAGGAATTCCCACTAATGCCCACATTTCTGTTGGTTACTGTTTTAAAAGCTTTTGTTTATTGAGTCTTTGCCATTCACCTGGCTGCATATTACATTAAGAGGCAACCCAGTGTGACAGTTAAGAGCGTGGGCTCTGCAGTAGACTGGCTTCAAAACTCAGCCCCACAATTAACCAGCTCTTTGACCTTGGGCAGATGACATGACCTCTGTGTACCTCAGTTTTCTCATCCTTAAGATAGGGGCTGAGAATAAGGGTATAGGCCTTATAAAATAGTTATGAAGATTAAATGAGTTATACCTCTAGAACACTTAAAACAATGCCTAGCATGCTGTGACCCACTGTGCTGATCATCTATAATATAATGACCTTTAATGCAAGTATCACTGTCCCTGTGTTACACATAAGAATTCCAAGGCCACGGAAGCTGTACACAGCCAGAAGGTGGCAAAGCCTGGATTCAGACCAGGCTTGTCTGATCCAGAGCCCTCTCAGTAGAACAGTGACTATGCTTGACTCATCTTTAGGCCCCCTTCCTTCATCTATCCCTGTCCCCCTGCCTGGCCCATCAGAGAAGCTTCATCAATATTTATCACACAGACCAGCCTAGAGCATTGATTCATTTCTCCCTGGGTTCACTGACTTTTGAGATCCGGGTATGTGTTAGAAGGATGCGAGTAGACCTTATCAGTGTCTCTCTGTGTGGTCATTTGGATAACATTGATTGAGTGGGTACTGTACAACCAGGTATTGTGATAAACACTTTACATGCCTGTCTTTCTATTTTCTGCCACAAGAGGGAAGCATACATCCATGAATGACTTGAAAATAAAGCAATTCTTTAGCTAGACCTGTTTTCCTTTTTTAAAACTAATTCATAGTAAGTGTACATATTTATGGGATACAGTGTGATAATTTGATACATTTATACAGTACTCAATGTTCAAATCATAATACTTAGCATTTCTCTCTCCTTAAACTTTTATCATTTATTTATGTTGGCAAGCTTTGAATTTGGTCCTGTTTTTAACTAAGAGATTTTAATACTTAGCTCTTGGTAATAGCCAGAATGTGGGAAATTCTTCCGCCACCTCCAAATGAGTATTATTAGAGCATTTAAATGAAAATTTCCCTGATAATACTCCAAAAAAATAAAAGATTCATGAAAAATTTATATGAACCATATAAAGTACTGTTTTTATTGGTTCAAATAGTTGTGCCTTGGTCATTCCTGATAAAACTAGAGTCTCCTCGACATGTGTATTACCTAGGAAGGAGGTCCAAAGCCCTGTTCATCTTCAAGTTGGGGAGATAGTTTTGAGTTTAGCCACATGGATTAAGAATGGCATTTGTGCAGGTGGGGAATGCTGTTCCAGCCTCCGTCCTTTCCCAGCACTCAGCACTCCCTTGCAAGCTCCTTCATGAGCACTTGCTACTCTGTTTTTTGACTTATCTGTCTTTCCTTCTATGCCAATGTCTCTCAAAGGAGCAGGAGAGGGAGCTGCCTCCCTTCCAGCCTGTCTAGGACAGCAGGTGGAGACTGACACAGGGCTGCCCAACAGCACTCAGCATTACAGAGCGCCTGTGAGCACTGTGAAAATGTGTAGGTGGCTGCAGGTAACAAACAGAAGCCCAGTGAGACACCAAGAGGATTGCACCGTCAGGCGTGGGGGGCTCTGGAAACCAAGGCCAGGGTGGGCAGATAGGCCTCACCAGAGCCTGACCTATGAGTTGCTGAGACAGATGCTGTCTCTCAACTCTTACTATCTCAGCCCATCTGCCTCTCATCTCTGTCTCAGCCTGTCTGCCTCAGGTTCCTCTCCCTCTGTGGACCCACTTATTAGTGTAAGCTGGATTTGTGTATGGGTGTGTGATTTTATTTATAAACTCATGTATTCAAATACCTACGAGTATTTCAGATTTATAAATCAAATGTTTATTTTCTTTTACAATTCTTTGTCTAACAAGCAACATTTAAAGTATTCATGTTCCTTTATCACCTAATAATGAAAACAGCAGATACTTGTATAGGACATCTATATCAACTCTGCTTTTAGAACTTTCTGAATACAGTCAGCCCTCTGTATCTATAGGCTCTGCATTGACAGTTTCAACCAATCTCAGATTGAAAATATTTTTTTTAATTGCTTTTGCACTGAACATGTAACATTTGAATAATCTTTATAGAGTAGCTATTATATGGCATAGCATTGTGATAAGCACTTTACTTGCCTTTCCTTAGTTACTTCCAGAACTTTTTAAGGGGAGTTTTAGTATCTCCACTTAACCGAAACTCCATAAGCAATGCAGTAAATAACCATTTACACAGCATTTTGATTGTATTAGGTATTATAAGTAATCTACACATGATTTAAAGGATATGGGAGAATGAGCATATGTAATATGGAAATACTAATCCATTTTATACAAGGGATTTGAGCATCTGCAGATTTGGTTTCCTTAGAGGTCCTTAGAACCAATCCCCAGTGAGTACAGAGGGCTGTCCCCTTGCAGCCATGACTACAGCAACAAGTGAAATAGGGAAACTGCTACTATGTCCATTTTTACAGATGAGGCAATACAAGCAGAAAGATTAAATAACTTGTCCAAGTTCACATAACTCAAGAGTGGAAGAGCTGAGTTTCAGACCCTGTCAGTCTGGCCTTCAGGGTTCATTCTTTTACATAGTACAGTGTACCATCTGCATCAAATAAATTGAATTTATAATATATTCCAAGTTCTCTTCAATGTTTTGCTAATGTTTATCATTTTGATAAAGTCCTTGTACTCCTTTAAAGTTAAAATTGTAATTCTAAATGAATTATTCAACTGTATAAGTGACAATCACAAGACTATTGTTAGATAAACTAATACCCCAATTTCTTAAATGTCTTAAAATACTCACTATTCCTAGATTTTCCCCAAACTTTCTTTAAAAACTTTAATACAGGTTGAACATCCCTAATCCACAAATCCAAAAATCAAGAATTCTCCAAAATCTAAAACTTTTAGAATACCACCATAATCCCACATATGGAAAATTCCACAACTGATCTCATAAAACAGATCACAGTCACAATAGGCACAACAGAGTACATAAAAAGATTATATAAAATGACCTTCAGGCTTTAGCCATCATGCTAAAAGGTATATATGTAACATAAATGAACTTTGTCTAGAATTGAGTTCCATCCCAAAGATACTTCATACATATATGCAAATACCATATATTCTTAAATGTAATCCACACCCTTTCAACAGTTTTAGAGGGCTACAAAATCAGATACATGTGGACCTTGAATCCAATCCACATGTGATTCTTTTTTTTTTTTTTTTTTTTTTTTTACTTTTTGAGACAGGGTCTCACTAAATTACACAGACTGCCTCTGGTCTCGAACCTGCAATCCTCCTGCCTCTGCCTCCTGAGCCGCTGGGATTACAGGCATGCGCCACCACGCCCAGCTCTGCATGTGATTCTAATCTGCATCTGATTTTGTAGCCCTCTAAACTGTTGAAAAGGTGCAGATTAAATTCAAGAATATATGGTTTTCTAGAATCCAGAAAGGGCTGGGGTTTAGCTCAGTTGATACAGTGCTGCTCAGCACTTTCTGAGGACCCAGGTTCAATCCCTAGCAGTGCAAAAACAAGAAAAGGGTGTATCCATTCACTCCTGAAGCAATCCCCCAAAAACCAGGCATTGAAAACCCTATGAGGGTCACTAGGAGATGGACATGACTTGAAGGCACCTAACAACAACAACAATCTCTTTGGGGAGAAGGATGTGACAATCCACTTTTGAAGCAATCCCAAGACAATCAGCCAGTGAAAGCCCTATCAAGGGTCGCTGTGGGTCAGCTGTGAGTCAGTGGCACCTAACAACAACAACAGAATCCAGAAAAATCCAACATGCAAAACACTCTGGTCCTGAACATTTCAAGTAAGGGATGCTCAACTTGTACCATAAGCTAAATTTATTTTATTATCTATATACTATGAAATATACTTTGTAATCTTTATACTTAATTCTAAATCTGTTTTAAAATACCCATTTAACAAACCATCCATTCTTTCACTTCAAGCAGTTAGGAGTTATCTTTCCAGTTGAACAGGGATGACATTATCAGCTGGATGAGGTGCATGTTGGCCAGAGATACAGATGTGGAGCTACCCTGGTCCAGGACACTGGAAATACCGGGAGCCTCAAATGACTTGTGTTCACAACACATGCTTCCTAATTCTCACATCTATTAATCTGAACCCTTACCGTCTTGAGAAGATTGATCTAACCTATTTTCTGCTTGATAGTATCCTGAAATCTTTCTGATTCTTCCTGTACATCAGGACCATAAGTTTTCAAGTTGGATCCTGCATCCCTGTCATGTGTCATCTGGTGGTTGGTAATAGTTCTGTGGACATGCTCATGCCATGACTGTTCTTGCCCTCTGTTCCCCTAGTTTACCTGTCTTCCTGGTTCAAAGGCTAACTGCCTCTAGCTACTATACTTATGAATCCCTATTCTAGATTCCAAGGACAGAAAATATGAATGGTCCAGTTTTGGCCATGATGGTCATGGTCTGGAATCAGGGTCCTGTAGTAGAAACAAAGGATGGGATAGGGGACAGTTTTCAGAGAAGGAATGAGAAGTAGATACTACATGGAAGAGGGGCAGAGGAAAGGGGTTGTTTAGGGAGTCTCTTCATGTTGGAAGAAGAAAAAAACAGCAACCAACAAGACCCAGGAGCTCAAAATTGAAGTTTTGTATAGGAGGCCAGCAGAGGAATGACCCTGGATGGATCACATTGACCAGGAGCCTCAAAGCCACTCCAATTAAGAAAGGAATTCTCTTTTACCAGCCTTGATTAATCTTTTCCCAGTCTCTCCTTCTGCGAGCTATTCAATGCCCCACTGCCACCAGTCAAGTTTGCAAAAATATACTCCTTTATGTCTTTCCTGCTTAAAATTCTCCATGGCTCCCAGTGCTTACAAAATAAGCCCTAGCATAACTCATGTGACTCCCTAGTCTAGCTCCAACTGTTTCTCCAGTCTCATTCCTGTAACTGCAACCTCTCAAGAGCCATAGCTTCTAAACGTACCTTCACCACCTCATGATGGCTCCTTTACAGATGTAAACTTCTTGAGAACAGAGACCCATCCATCTTTGTTTATATCCCTATGTCTACCCAGAATGTGAAAAAACTTTAATTCATATCTTCACATCATTTTCTAGTTTACAAAGACTTGCTTCGACATTCAATGAGCTAATAATCTTCACCAAAATTTTGTGAGACAAGTGTTGTGTTCCCGCTTTAGAGGTGATGAACCCAAGGGTAGGAGGGATGAAGGGACTGGGTATTTTCATGATGTGTTGCCTGTTTCATATGAGAGCTAGCCCTATTTTACAGGATCAGTTCAGTCCAGTTGTTTGTTCAAGGCTATACCTCTCATACTTCTTAGAGGCAAAATTTGGGTCCTAGCCATATCTAGCTTGTAAACCTGTACTCTCTCCATATACTGCAATGTGTAGCCTGGGGATGGTTAGAGAAATGAATGGGTGTTTCCCACCACTGCAGATAAACACTCCAAGTACTCAGGGGCCAACACCTAAGGCCATCACAAGAGTACGGCCTTGGGCTTGGGGTCTGATGAACTCTGCCTCTTTTAGCCATATTAGTACCTCACATATAGTGCTGGTGCCCAGAGGTTGGGTTAGCATTTCCACACCCTATGTCTGCTCCTATGACATTTTCTAAAGAAGAGCTTTTGGTGTAAAGAATCAGTCCACTTGGGCCCTGCATTCAGCCCTCATTTAGGGCCTAGGACATAGTAGTTTGCTGCCCAAGAAATATTGGTTGATGGAATGAAAGAAAGGAGACCAAGTAAAGGATTGGTGAGTCTACAGCTTCTGCTGTATCTTACTAAGAAGGTATCCTTGCTGGTAAAACAGGAGCTGAGTCTTTGCAAGGCCGGGAGTGAAGGAGTTCCTAACTCTGCTGATATGAAATTGATTGGACCCAAGACTAGTATGAAAGTTCCTTGTCTGAAGGGAGTAATCCTGAAATCTCCCATATGGTTTCACTGTAATTTGTGTCATTGTGAAGGAGTACTGGCAATGCAGGCGAATTCATTAGGCCAAATTGGGTTCGCTATGCTCGACAGTAACATTTCTGAAGATGAAGTTCAACCTTTGCTGGAGAGCTAAAACAAATGAGTTTCTTAATGGCTGTCCCACTTAGTCTGAACGTCTTAGGAAGCTTAATGTTTTTAATGTCTCTTCTTTTTTACCATACTTCACAGTCCATCTAACATTGCTGCTTCTGGTAATATTTTTATATGGGGTTGAGTTCTATAGTCTCCATAAAATTATGACTCAGGCCCCATTTTTAGAATAGAAGCTTTTCTACAGTAAGGATTGTGCACTTCTGGTTTTGTTTTGCATATTGACAAACACTAGGCCAGGCACATGCCATTGCTCAAAACGAAAGTCTCAAGGTTCCAACTTCAGAAAGAGCTTCACCCAAGAATGGCAGTTCGCCAGCACACAACATGCGGGAATGTGATGCATTGGGTGGGCAGAGAAGCTTTGGTGGGAGATGCTGGAGCCCCCTCGTGCCCAAGTACCCCTAAATCCACCCTGGGATTTCAAGGTCTCATTAAGAAAGTTTCCAATTACATGGTTGGTTGCTCTATTATTCTAATGAAGAGATCATTGGAATAATATTTCATAAATCTGGATCTCTTATTGCATATGTCACGACACATATGGCAGCCTAATTTGCAAGCCTATATAAAACTGGAGGAAACCTGGCACAGACCTTTAAAAAAATAAATTAAAAAATGCATTTGTAGTGAGTTGAAAAACAATGGGTATGTAGCTATTAAAGTAAGCTTGCTTTTAAAATTAATTTTTAAAGAGTTTTACTTTTAAAAACTGATTAAGAGCCTCAAATAAGCTAGAAAAAAGTAGCAGGAGTTGTTTTTTGGCTGACTGCCTTTTAGCTTAATAAATGTGTCTTGTGAATTGTGTTTGTGTCTTGAGGTGCTCCCTGAACATTGGTCATTTAAGGGGGACCATGCTCCCTTGCAAACTGGAGAAGGATGTGGCAATGCACTCCAAAAGCAATCCCGAAAAAGACAATCAGCCATTGAAAAAAACCCTTTGAGGGTTGCTCTGAGTTGGACTCAAATCCACAGCACCTAACAACAACAGCAAGGCTCCCTTGCCCAGTAGCCTGCTTTCTACCCCAGGGGCCATTAGCTCTGTTGGTCCCATGCAGAGTACCCCCCAGAATACAGAGGTGTTCCTGTCTCTGAGAGAGCAGTTAGCTGCCCCCAGAGCCTGTACTGTCAGACCTTGCTTAACTGTTTGTAGAAAAATACTCCAGTTTTGTTGCTCAAGGGGTGAATCACTGTTCCCTTGAAAATCTTGACTGCTAGTGCACGTCAGACCCCCTAGTCATGTGATCTCATTCATCCTGGTTTAGTTTTTAAGCATCTTTAAAAAGTTCAAAACTTTGACAACATTGCTAAACCACATGGTGCATGCCTGGAATCCCAGTGACGTGGGAGGCTGAAGCAGGATGACCATGAGTTGCAGGCCAGAGGCAGCCTTTCACAAAATAAAATAAAATAAAATAAAATAAAATAAAATAAAGGGGCTAGGGTGCTGCTCAGTGGTGGAATGAACACTTGCCTAGCATGTGAGAGGTCCTGGGTTGAACCCCTAATACTAAAACAACAAAAACAAAACAAAACAAAATCAAAAAAACTTTGACAACAAAGCTTCTTAATTGGTAACTTCTACTGAACCAGATAAAGAACACACATGTATATATTTAAATAGTTAATTAAGAAAATCCCAGGGGTCCAGTGGAATTGAATTTTTAAGAATGTTTTAAAATTTTTAATTAGCATAAAATATGAGTTTCATTATGGCATTTCCATACTATTATATCATGTACTTTTGCTCACTCCCTCAGGG
This sequence comes from Pedetes capensis, assembly GCA_007922755.1. Classification (NCBI taxonomy): domain Eukaryota; kingdom Metazoa; phylum Chordata; class Mammalia; order Rodentia; family Pedetidae; genus Pedetes; species Pedetes capensis. The sequence goes on along the minus strand of VMDO01009944.1, from coordinate 7,523 downwards.
TTGAATATTAAATTTATTCAGGTAAAATGTCTTTTAGGTTCTTCAAATGCAAAAGACGGCGTCACTAAAAATGTTTTCTTAAAAGTCAAGTCTATAACTGAGAAAAAAATTTAAATAAGCCTTACATTTCTGTTTTTTTTAAAATAATAACTTGCTCCAATCTCATGCAACCAGAAAAACATATATTTCTCCTACCCCCTGGCCCCCCCTCCTTGCCCACCACACTGCCCTTCTGACATTTCTCAAGGGTTTAGTGGATCCTCATCGTCACTTTTCTGTAAATCAGAGGGACTCACCAGGCTATTGGTCATTCAGGGCATGTTTGTTGGCACCTGTCCTTGTGGAACTGAATACTGTTCAGTCCCCTGGGCCTTGCTCATGCTAGCCAAGCACTTTCCCACTGAGTTACATTCCCAGGACTATTTTGTTAAATTTTTGGTGACCATTGAGTAAATCTGTTCTGTTACATGATTTTTCCCCCTTATACCTGGGATTGCATGTGGGAAGTTAAAAAAAAAAAAAAGCCCTTAGGTATCACAATGACAGTGAAATAAAGAAACCAGAGGTAACTGAGATCCCTTACTTCCATTTTAAGCTTGACCTTTCACTTGCTCGATGGCACAGAGCAACTTTAGCTGTGCATGGCCTTCTCAGTGAGGAATGCCCAGAGGCTCCCGTTTAAGGGGTAGCAGGAGCATTGAGGTGTCTTGTCGCTAACCTGCTTCTTGGGACTGCGGTCACCCTGTCTTTGCCTGGGCTCTGAGAGTGGAGTCTGGCAGCCATCTGGTGTCCACAACTGAAGTCTGCTGCAGGCAGCACTCTGGAACTCTCTCTGCCCTGCCGGAGAAATGAGGCAAAAATAATTGCAGGATATTTGGCTTGGTTATGTAGGCAGAAGTGTCCTCATCCAAACAACTTTGAAGATCGGCTTAGTGTGGGTGTGGGAGGGAGTGGCCTGTAACTTTTCCACAGGGGACAACTATAAGGAATTAACCCAGCTTTCTCGCTGAGCGCGATCATCCACGCAAAACCTCTGTGTAGTTACTCAGATGACACTGTGGCAGCTTCAGACCTGACAGGCTGTTCCTGGGACCCTCGACTGCATTCTGGACACCCTCACTGAGCCACAGGGTGGAAGTGAGAGATGAGTGATTTTGCAGAATGGATTCCTGGGACATACAGAAAAATGGAAGAAGGTCCTCTCCCTTTGTTGACTTTTGCTACAGCTCCCTACCACGACCAGAAACCAGGAACAAGTGGATTACGAAAGAAAACCTATTATTTTGAGGAAAAGCCATGTTACCTGGAGAATTTCATCCAGAGTATATTCTTTTCCATAGACCTAAAAGATCGCCAGGGATCATCACTGGTGGTCGGTGGAGATGGGCGGTATTTTAATAAATCAGCAATAGAAACAATAGTGCAGATGGCAGCTGCCAATGGGGTTGGTATACGATAAGTATTGTTATGTCTCTGGCTCTCCAAATAATCTCTTAATCCTGCAGAAATATACAGATGCACAAAGATGTGTATGGTGTATACCTCAATTCTACTAACACCCACTTAAATTTCATTGTGACTTCAGAGATTGAATGTTGTGAAAATACTCTAGAATTACAGTAGTCACATTGGGACCTGGGAATATAAGTTCAGCTTTGTATGCATTATGCTCCTCTATGTTGCTTGGAAAGTACCTGTTGCTTTTTAGACATTTAAAGCACACTCCTGGCCTTAAGCTTTTGTGTCTACATGCTAACTAGCTTCCAGGGGCGCCCTATCCTATGTAAGAGGGCTGTCATGAATGGCAGAGAGAGGAGGATTTGGTGTGCTTTCAATGGTGTCCTTGTTGAAGTTCAGTCACTTGTCAAACAGGAAAACAAAAGGCAGGGAATGCTGTTGTTTATGGATCCTGGTAGTCATGCAGAAATGCTACGGAGGGAGAGTTGGAACACGTTAGGTGTGAGCCTTCCAAGAGGACCTGTTACAGAGGGCTTTGCTTATAATGACCTCAGACACAAAGAAGCCCTGTGTGTGGTGAATTTGTGCAGCAGGGTAGAGATAATAACTCCTGTAAGACTATAATATAAGTAGGCTCTACTAAAGCTCTGCATCATGAAAAAAACATGTTGGCTGAATTAGGCAAATCAGAAGGAATATTGCACCAGAAAGTGCTGATCTTGATAATCTAACAATTTGCACAGCCCACGGATTTATAGGAAGGTCGGCATCAGGACATCACTGGTTTGGCTGTGCTCCTTCTTCTGTTAGACCAAAAATATATTTTTAGTGTTTTAGATAATGCTAAGCAAGAATTTGGAGCATACAGTCCTTTGGTACCTGTAAATGTTTAAAGTCCGTTGTTTTTCTTTTCTAGAAGAGGTTCTGAGAGCATAAAATTGCCATCACAACCAAAGGTGTTGGATATTCATTTTCAGTCTGTCTTAATAATATGCCAGCAAGTGTCTGCAAATGCCAAATTAAAAAAACCCAAGCTGCCAAACTAAATTTAAAAGTATTTGTAGGTCCTATTGTCTGTATTGTGAGGTTTCCTTTGATACTCAGTTTTAGAATCTGAATGCCTCTGATATAAAAATTGCTGATAAAGCACTCAAATATGAAATTATTATGAAGCATACACATTTTTTAAGATGAAATGTGACTTACCATAAATTTCATCTTTGAGGAGAGCTGCACAGGGAACAATATTAAGATGCTTTTGATCTTTTGAGAGGAACAAATGGAACATTATTTCTCTGCATATATCTGGACTGTTGAATGGATGTGGTACACTGTCCCCTTTGCTGTGATATATTTGGCTTCATTTCATTTTTGTGTGGAGCTGAAGCATGCAGAGGAGGTGGTAGGAATGTGTAATTCAGGCAGCCCCTATAGACTTTCTCAGATTTACTATCTGAAGGTTTGCTAAATAATACATTTCAGTGATAATAATTGACAAAATATGCTAACCTCTATTTGTTAGGGCTGTGGCAGCCCAAGCAATGTTTTCAAGTCTTTTCAAAGACATTCCTTATTAAAAATAGCATTGCAATTAAAGCAGTCATTTTGGCCAACTGAATTATTTAAAACGGTAGACTGATAACTACTTTCATCTGATAAAATTCTGAAATTCTAAAAAGTTTGGTTTCTTTTCTAACATATTCTACATTCTGACTACTTTAACATCCTTTGGGTTGTGAGCAGGACTGCAGAGAGGGTGTCTTAAGGAAGGATATTTATCACCACAGATTTTGGCAAAAGGCAACGTTCCTCACCTTTGTCACTACGTACTCCTCCCATTAGCCAATTCGTGGAGGACTTTTCAAGGTAGTGAATTAAATGAAGACTATTTCTTTTTTCCCCTTTAGTTCACTTTCATCTCATGCATTTATAAGGTATATAATATAATTATCTTTAATGTAGAAGTTTCTTTTTGTTCTTATTTGCATAGACCTGTCTACTTTAACAGGACATTTTAATGCACAAAGTAAGACATTGGTGGGCCCCATTTAGAAAGTCGGTGTCTCACTCTGTCCCCAGAGCTCTGAACCTGGAAGAAAGTTTAGAGGTGAGAGAAGAACTGTGTGTGTGACTAGCAGGATAAAGAAAATGGGGCTTGGTATTTTTATGAAACATAAGAAAACACCAAGCCCTGAGCCGGGTGCAGTGGCACATGCCTATAATCCCAGCGACTCGGGAGGCAGAGGCAGGAGGATTGCAGGTTTGAGACCAGAGGCAGTCTGCATAATTTAGCGAGATCCTATCTCAAAAAGTAAAAAAGAAAGAAAAGGAAGGAAGGAAGGAAGGAAGAAGAAAGAAAGAGAAAGAAAGAAAGGAAGGAAGGAAGGGAGGGAGGGAGGGAGGAAGGAAGGAAGGAAACAAACACACACCAAGCCCTATTTCCAGTTAGGAAAATCTAAAACTTTGCTCTCTGCCATGCTTGACTATGAAATGTTTGGTAACAATGAGGTATCTGCCTCAACAGCAACATATGAGTTATGAGGAATGGAGTGGTAGGAAAGGAGGGAAGTGGCAGAGGCTATTGATAAGGGACTCTCATACCAGGATGAGGGAATTATCTTGAAGTTGGGAGTCAGGGAAGGTGACATACACATAACGGCAGATCTAACATTTTAACCACTTAGTGATTAGCTCAGTGGCACTAATTACATTTACAATGTTGTGCAACCATAACTGCTGTCCATCTTCAGAGTTTTTTTTGTTATCCTAAACAGAAACTGCCTGTAGCCATCCAATCCCATCAGATCTCCCAGCTAAAGCAGGGTTGGACTTAGTTAAGTACTTGGGTGGGAGACCACCTGGGAACACCAGGTACTGTAGGCTTGGGAGAAGGACCTAATAGCCCACTCCCAAAAAACAATCAGCCATTGAAAACCCTATCAATAGCAGGGAAGCACTAACAATACTGTTTCGCCTGTTGTACCTAGGGTCACTATGAGTCGGACACTGACATGATAGCACCTAACAACAACAACAAACAGAAACTATATACCCATGAAACAAATACTCCCTAGACACATACCTCCCTTTACCCCTGATCAACTCAATTCTGCTTTCTGCCTCTCTGAATTTACCTATTCTGGCTCCCTTGTATAAGCTCCCTTGTATATAATCACCCAATACTTGTCCTTTAGTATCTGGCTTATTTCACTTAGCCTAATGTTTTCAAGGTTCATCCATGTGATAGCATGGATTAGAACTTCATTCCCTTCTTTTTGAATTTTAAATATGTCCTTCCAATCCATAGATAGCAATGTCATCTTTGAATACAGTAACCAATGAAGAAAAAACAGCTTAATTGTAGTAAAAACATAAAAACATAATTATTTACCATTATGACCATTTTAATGGTACAGCTCAGTGGTGTTAACTGTGTTCACATCGTTGTGCAACAGATCTATAGGACGTTTTCATCTTGCCAAACTGAAACTCTACAGCTGTTAAAAAATAGCTCCTCATTTCTCCCTCCCTGAGTCCCTAACAACCACCACTCTCCTTTCTGATTCTATGATATCTATTAATTTGTTTGTTTGTTTGTTTGTTTGTTTTTGAGGCAGATCTCACTATGTAGCCTAGGCTATCTTCAAACTCATAATCCTCTGCTTTAGACTCTGGAGTTCTTGGGATTACTAGTGTGTGCCACCACTCCTGGCTTGATTTTGACTATTTCAAATACCTCATTTAAGTGGAATCATACAGTATTTTTTTGTGTGTGTGACTACCTAATTTCATCCATCATAATGTCCTCAAAGTTCATCCATATTGTAGCATATAAACAGATTCTCCCCCTTTTTTATGGTACTGGGGGGGGTAAAACCCAGAAACCAGGGACTAATGCATACTTTGCAAGAACTCTACCACTGAGCTGCACCCCACCTCCTTTTTAATTTTTTTTTTTTTAATCTCGAGACAGGGTCTTACTAAGATACACAAGTTGCCTTTGACCTTGAACTTGCAATCTTCCTGCCTCAGCCTCCTGAGTCCCTGGGATTATAGGGATGCACCACTGTTCCAGGGTATTTCTTGGCTGGCTGGCTGGCTGGCTTTCTTTCTTTCTTTCTTTCCTTTCTTTCTCTTTTACTTTCCCTTTTTTCTCCCTTTTTTAAAATGTACTTTATCTCCATTTCTTCACTTTCCCACTCATTCACTCAAACACCTTGCAATCTGATTTCCTATTCTTTTAGAACTGGATAATAATCCATTTTATGTACATGCAATGTTTTGTTTATCCTTTCATCTGATGAATAATTTTTGGGTTGTTTCCCCTTTTGGCTACTGTGAGTAATAGTGCTGTGAACATTAGTATATGACTGAGTCTTGCTTTTGATTCTTTAGGGGTGTACCTGGGAGTAGAATTTCTGGATCATATGGTATAGGGAAGGCTTTTGAGTAGATGAGGGACTCAGAGTTATATTTAGAAAGATAAACTTGATGAGCCTGAGTAGGTGGGATGGATTCAGCTTGGTAGAACAAGGGAGGGTCAGGTGGGAGGTTGAGTTAGGAGCTGTTACAAAGGCCCAGGAATCTTTAAGGGAAGGAGGTATATAGAACAATATCTCCCCTATGTCAGAATGAAGTGTCATGTTCCTGAGGGTGGTTCACAGAAAAAGTCTCCTCTAGAAGGGAAGTATGTTGGCCAAATGTACCTCTTCTCAGGCTCAAGAGAGAGAAGTGACTGTGGACTTTCCTTACTTCTATCTCTGGGCCTTCCTTCTTACTCTTACCCGCTGGCATAATCCCCTCAGCCTGGGATCATTGCCACTGCACATGTCACTGTAAGGAATGGGAGAAAGCAGGGGCAACTTGAGTGGCATAGCTCAGTGTCCATCAGCCTCTCCTTCCACACCAACTACATACAAAATCTAAGGATAAGTTAATGTGCTAATTGTGCAAACACAAGTCCAAGCTGGTGATTAAATGGCCCCCCTAAAGCTGCTCTTACAGAAATTCTGGAACTGCCCAACTCTAGGCTTTTATTCTCATTACAGCCACATGATGAGGCTCCTGGAAGGGTGAGATGTCACTGTTCCCCTGTATGGAGTCAGGAGGTTTCAATGCCTTCCCCATCTGTGACTAACCTGCTGTGTGACTTTGTCATGTCATCCATCCCAAGGTCATCTGCAGGACCTTCCCATGAGTGCTTATCGCTGAGTGCTTATCACTGTTGGTATTGGGTGGATGCAGGAATGAAGGAACAGACAGGGTCACCACACCTCTGGCAATGGTACTTGGAGGAGCAAATATGAGAATGGACTGGAAGGACCATGGGATGTATAAATCACTTGACAGCTCACTGATAGTCACCAGTATTGATTCTGTATCACCTTCAGGCTCCCCTAGCCTAGAAAGGAGCCTACTTATAATGCCTCTCCTGGTAGTTACCACTTCCTGGGGGAGACAGGAGGTAACAAATACATGAGGACAGCCACAACAAAATTTATTCAGCGATAGCCGAGAGGTGACAGAAATACACCGGCTGCTTCCTGGGAAATTTGTTGCAATGGGGAAAGGGGTGGATTAAAAGGCAGTCAAATTTTCAGTGATCTTTGGGGAGAGGAGTGGCAAAGCAAACCGTCCCAGAAAAATGTTCCCCAGGGAGTCCAGGTATATGGCATTTTCCACATTAGAAACACATTTTCCACCATCAAGTAATTTTCTTCTACCATATTTCCCCTGTCTTAGGCCCATGAAGTAATCAGGTTCACCCTAACATGGGTAGGTCTGTCCTGCTTTGAGGACTCTCACTATCTGAAAAATACAAGCTTGACTGGAAAGATAAAATCATAAGATGCATTTTAAATTATTCTTTTTTTATTAGAAATTTTTAATGTACATCATAATGTGATTAATTTTGACATGCTTTTCGTTGTGACAATTTTCATATATGCAATTTGATAAGCATTATTCATATAGGTTACCCCTTACCCTCCTCTATGTTTCCCCCCTCCCCCCTTCCTATCTAAGTTTCCCATCCAAGTCTTCTCTATCTTTTACTATATAGTATT
>VMDO01009943.1:0-74299 GCA_007922755.1 Pedetes capensis | reverse complement strand
GATGTCACATTGAAGACGAAGGTGCGTCTGACTCATGCCATGGTATTTTCAGTGGCATCATATGGTTGTGAAAGCTGGACATTGAACAAGAGAGACAGAAAAAGAATTGATGCTTTTGAATTGTGGTGCTGGAGACGTCTATTGAATATACCATGGACTGCCAAAAGAACCAACAAATCTGTCCTAGAAGAAGTGCAACGAGAGTGCTCCTTGGAAGCAAGAATGGCCAAACTGCGTCTTACATATTTCAGACATGTAGTCAGGAGAGAACAATCCCTGGAGAAGGACATCATGTTTGGCAGAGTGGCAGGTCAACGCAGATGGACTGACACAGTGTCTGCAACAATGGGCTTAAAGATAAATAAGATCGTTTGGCACAGAATCGGTAAGTGTTTCGATCTGATGTACTTAGGGTCTCTATGAGTCGGACTCGACTCGACGGCACCTAACAACAACAACAACCTTCAGGATATCTCTCATGTCCTTATTTTGTTGTTGTTGTTGTTGTTGTTATGTGCTGCTGAGTTGTGTCCGACTCATAGCAACCCTCATAGAGTTTTCAATGGCAGATTGTTTCGGGATTGCCTTGGGAGTGGGTTGCCACGTCCTTCTCTGTTTTGCAGTGCTGGGAATCGAACTTGGGACCTCAGAGACTGCAGCACAGCTCTCTACCAACTGAGCCAAATCCCCATGTCCTTGTTTAGTCTTTAAAAAATAGTCAGCACCTATCCCGGACACAGCATATGAAGACTCTGCAAACTATTGCTGGATGCATTAAGAACAGAATGCCCTACGATCCAGAAAAGAAATGCTTCAGGAGATTTCAAATAAAAAGAATTTAAAACTGCACCAAACGTGATGCTTTCAAGCTGATGCAGGCTATCAGTGATGGGAATTCCCATTTGATGGCAGCGATAAAACGACAACATGAATATTCTCCAAGGCCCAGTGTGTCTCCATAGAGGGAAGCGGGCAAAGGCTTCAAAATGTGTCCAGATTCAATGCCAAGATCTTGCCTGGAGATGTAGAGGTGGCAGAGAAATCATTAAAACTTACTAGCCCTTCCTATTTCTTTTTAACCACACCCTGACTATTTTATTAAATGGATTTGCACAGCTCTCTCTGACATCCAAAAATACCACATATGTGCTGCTAATGCACAAATACAGATTCTGGAGTTGGGAGAACAGAAGATGAATGAGCTAAGCAATAGGGGCTGCACATTTATTGGGCTCACAGGTGGCTACTAGGCCTTCAGGTACTCGTGATTTTTTTTCTTTTTGCAGTACTTGGGGGGCGGGGGTTAAACCCAGGGCTTTGCAAATATTTTGCAAGTGCTCTACCACTGAGCTACAACCCCCAGCCCATTTTCATTTTTTGTTTTGAGTCAGGGTCTCGCTAAATTACTCAGGCTGCCTCTGGCCTTGAACTTGCGATCCTCAGGCTCAGCCTCCCGCATCTCTGGGATTAAAGGCGTATACCACTGCACTTACTTCTGATTTTTAATGATGCTAATGAACTTGTGGGCTGGGATTTAGCTCAGTTGGTAGAGTGCTGCTCTGCAGTCTCCGAGGTCCCGAGTTCGATTCCCAGCACCGCAAAATGGGAGAAGGACGTGGCAACCCACTCCCAAGGCAATCCCGAAACAGTCAGCCATTGGAAACCCTATGAGGGTTGCTATGAGTGGGATATTGCCTCTACGGCACCTAACAACAACAACAATGAACTTGTAGCCTCTGTGTTTCTCTGTTGGCACTGTCTGGAATCCACACACACTTGCCTATTCCTTTATTCCTTCACAGGCTTGTTGAATGTCGTGCACCTCACTTTTCTTCCTTGCCTTTCCAGCTCAGATCAGACCCTGAGCACAGTACTAGATTTCTGGATCCCCTCAAGATCCTGTCTCTTCTCTACCAACAGACTTATCTTTGTGAGCAGCCTTTTATGGCATCATGATTCTGCTGAGGACATCGCCAAAGCCTGTAGGCTTGTCTGCAGGTCACTCGGATAACCATCTAGAGAAGGACTTGCCACCCAGCCACCAATCCAGCTCTGTCACACAAATGCTATATGACCATCACATAGAAACAGGCCATAGAGAAACATAGAAAGAGGCAGAAAACGGAGTTCTGGCTCCCACACACATCTGGGATAACATGGCGGGTAAGATACAGATGGTCCAGGTGTGGCCATCTGGTGTATAAGTGCAGCTTCGCTTCTCAGTAAGAACTTGAGATGAATGCATTAAAAAGGTCATGTCCTTCTATAAATCAGACTATATGCCAACTGTTTGTCCTCCAATCGATGACACACAGAATCACCAGTCTCCTGGATATGCAGGTAGCATCAGGCCAACAAGTAAGTCTCTCTCTTCTGCCTGCCTGCCTTCCTTCTCTCTCTCTCTCTCTTTCTTTTTTCTTTCTTTCTTTCTTTCTTTCTCCCCCCCCCCCAATACTTAGGGGTTGAACCCAGGGCCTCACACAAGCTTTTGCAAGTACTCTACCACAGAGCTGCACGCCCAGCCCCCCCCACCCCTTTTTTTTCTTTTTATCTGAGACAGGATCTCATTAAATTGCACAGGCCACCTCTGGCTTGAACTCGGAATCCTCCTGCCTCCACCCCCTGAGTTGCTGAGATTACAGGCGTGATCCACCACGCCTGGCCAGGCCAACAAGTTTTAAAAAGCACCTGTATTTTTACCCTAGAAGTTCCGGGCCGTGATAACCTCGCTTAGTGTCCGCCCTCAGTCTCCTGAGACAGGACAAGGAACAATTCTAATAAAATGTGGGACATCCAAGACATGGGGAGGCATCTCTGATCAGTAGGATATGCAGAAAGTATAGACAATGTATACGGAAGTCACACAGGGCTAAATTCACTTAGAGGCTGTGCCATTTACTAGTTTTGTAATCTTAGTATTCTCTCTTTCTCTCTCTTTCTTTCTCAATGTGGTCCTGGGGATCAAACTCATGGCCTTATGCATGCTCCGCAAGTGCTCCACCACTAAGCTACATCCTTAGCCCAGCTTAGAATTTTCTTAAGCCTCTGATTTTGGATCAAACTTGGAGAAACAATTATGCCAACAACCAGCATGGTGAGGATTAAAAAAGATAACCTATATGGGAGCCACCAGCAGAGGGCGGACACCCAGGAAGTGCATCTTGCCTGGATTTACAGAGCTAAAGACAGAAGCTCAGGATTTCAAGAGCCTTAACCCTGAATCTCAGCTAGGATGATGCGAGTGACTTGAACAAAGATACTGATGGTCTGGGCCCACCACAAATCAGTGGAAACAGAATCTTTGGAGGTCGAGTCTAGATATCCACATAGCCACTGAGCTAATAAGGAATTAAGAAATCGGTTAAAGAAACTTAGCAGGGCATGGTGGTGCACATCTGTAATCCCAGCACTTGGGAGGCTGAGACAGGAGGAGAGTAAATTCAAGGCCAGCCTGGATTACATAGGGAGACTCAGTCTCAAGAAATTAATTAATTAATTAATTAATTAATTAAACTTATCCTAGGAAGTTGAATGAGTGCAAGGCATGGTGGATGAAGTTAGCAACTATAGAAGCCATTTCCCTGATCTGTCAGCCAATGGGGCTATTCAGGAAACTCCAGAAATGTCTGTGGCCAATTCTGGATACTTCCTCCTGACTTGAAGTTATCCTCACGGATGGCAGGAGTTGGCAGAAGAAAGTGGTGTTGTTGTTAGGTGCCGTTGAGTCGGGTTTGAACCATAGCAACCCTCACAGGGTTTTCCATGACTGACTGTTTTGGGATTGCTTCGGGAGTGGGCTGCCATAGCCTCCCATTTTTTCGGTGCTGGGAATCGAACCTGGGACCTCAGAGTCTGCAGAGCGGTGTTCTCCCAACTGAGCTACATCCCAGCCCCAGACGAACGTGTAGATGAAGAAAAAGAGGCTGACCTCTATGGAACCAGGACAAGAAAATAAAAAACACAAATAGCAATTGTCTCCAATGAAGACGTCTACTGTTTAGACCAACACCCAAACTTTCCAGGTAGAGGGGAGTGCTGTGACCTGAAGACACAAGCCCATCCCCCATCCCTCTGCTCTGCACTTAACACCCTATTCAGGCTTCCACTGGTATTTTCGCTCCTCTCATGGGCTGGTTGTGTTAGAAGACAAATAATCAGCCGTCCACAGGCAGAATTCGCCGTCCAACAGAATGAATTGGGGTCTGATTCATCCTCACTTGCGAGATTGGCTGGCAAGACTCAGGCTACCCACAGCTGCTAAATGCTAGCTGTTTTGATGTGTCAAATTTGTAGAATTCAAGGTTTAAGAGCAAGGCTTTGATGGAGGGAGGCAGAAATAATCCCCCTCCTTGATTGCTTTCTTTTTAAATTCAATTTGTTACAGTGAGTTCTAGTCCATAAATAGCCGCCAGTCCATTCTGTCACTGTCTTCACCACTTTACAAACAGGAGTGAGATTGGGAGGAAACTGGTAAGGTCACCTTTATGGGCTGCATTGTTCTATTTGACAGGCTCATTTAGACAAAGTCACAGCAGGGAAGTTTTGGGGGTTGTTTTGTTTTGTTTTATGTTTTGGAGACAGAGTTTTGTGATATAACCTAGGCTCACCTTGAACTCGTGAGCCTCCTGCCTTGGCCTCTCGAGTGCTGGAATCACAGGCATGTGCCACGACACCTGGCATCATTTTAAAATTTCCTCAATAAATGCTATCAAAACTACCTAGACTTTCCAGCCATGGCAGAATTACTTAGCGCATGGAGGAGCCTTCTTGAACCGGGCACAGTGGCGCACACCTGTAATCCCAGCCACTAGGGAAGCGGAGCCAGGAGGATCGCAGGTTGGAGGCCAGAGGCAGCTCGGTGTAATTTAGCGAGACCCTGTCTCAAGATAAAAAATAAAAAATGGGCCGAGGGCGCAGCCCAGTGGTACAGTGCTTGCAAAGTAAGTGCGAAGCCTTGGGTACTGAAAGGAAAAAGAATTGAGGAATCTTCTCTTCCAGTGCCCATGAAAATGGGTTTCATTTGGCTTTTGTTCACATAGGCACATAGGCAGGCATTATCTGACACGGCCCCGAGCAGCCAAGCACCCAGCTCACCCAGTGCCAGTGGCAGCAAATCTGGGCCTCTCTGTGCGGGACAACATTCCTCTGCCTTCCCTCCCCTCTAGTGTTATTTGGAAAAAAGAATTCCAAAGCCAGGAAATCTTGGACGTCATCAGTTCACTCATGGGTGAAGAAGTGAGGTCCTTGGCGGTGTTCGGGGAGCTGCCCAGAGTGAGAGAACTGGCTAGAGCGAGCCGCACGGCGCGCCAGATTGCAAGTCTACTTTCTTTTTCTTTTTTTTCTTTTTTTTTTTTTTGTGGTACTGGGGGTTGAACCCAGGGCCTTGAGCCTGCATGCTCTACAAGTGCTGGACCACTGAGCTGCACCCCCAGCCCATTTTTTCAGTTTTTGAGACAGTGCCCTTCCTTCCCATCCCAGCACACGCTCAGAAGAGAAGGCTGGGGAAGGAGAAGGGCAGGGGGCTCTAGCAGCAAACTTATCCTAAATTCAGCTAAGGAAACACCACTCGCCTCTGCAGTGACCAGTGACTTCAACTGGGTGTCGCACAAAAGCATTTCCTGTGTGCAAGCACAGTCATCACAGCCCACATGTTCCTCCCAAAAGGGTTTAACCTCCATGGAATCTAGCATTTGCATCTAACTTCCCGTGTATAGTAGGATCCGTTGAAGGAGCAAATTCTAGATCTAGTCAAAGCTAGATGGTGGCTGGCTTGGTCTCTACAAAAGTCAATGTCATGGAGGGGCTGGGATGCAGTGCAGAGTAGAGCACACACTTAATGTGTGCAAGGCCTGGGTGTCAACACCCAGCAAGGGCAACCACAACAAAAAGCCGATGTCATGAAAAAAAATGATCGTGGTGGGGAACTGCGGCAGGATAAAAATAAATTTAGGATTCATAATCAAATGCAGCCAGCCTTCCCTGATTTGCATAAACCTGTGGGAAAGCGCATGTTTGCAACAACTAAAGAAATGTGAACGTAGAGCGAAGCTTTTCAGACAATATTGATCGATTCTTCAGTCGTGATAATGGTCCTGGGGCTAAGCAGCAAAATGTTTTGATTTTTCAGAGATGCATGTGAAAATAGTTAGCGGTACAATGTCATGAAGGCTTTGAAATACATGAGATCTGTATTTACTTTAAAATGCTCCAGTGGTCTTTTGTAGTTTTTATTTTGGTGCCATAGAAGTGGTTTTTTTTGCACAGTTACAATAAATAAATAAATTTAAAAAGTTTAAGCCACTAAAATAAAAAGTGGAAAAGAAGACCCTAACTGTATGTCAGGTTGACACATTAATAAGATAGAACGGATTATTTTAAGTGGCTTTTAAAACCTAATATTTTGACTGCAAATATGGGATATTTGGGCAAAAGAAACACCAAAGAAATTAAAAAATGAATTCAGTATTGCTACTAATAATATTGGTATTATTTTAAAGCATTAACAGAATTATTCATCTGCTTTATATTTACATATGCATACACACATATACATATGAAACACATAAAATGTAAAGCAAATAACTGTGTTAATGTTATCAGTGAAACACATAAAATGTAAGGCAAATAACTGTGTTAATGTTATCAGGAATCAAGATTTTTCAGCCTAAGAGAATTGGGATACAAACATGAAGATCAAGGAAATTTAAATCACTGTGATCTTAAAAATGAACTGGAAATAGCAGTATAAACTCATATTTCATTGTTTTCTTAAAAAATTCAGATTTTTTTTTTTTTTTTTTTTTGTGGTACTCGGGGTTGAACCCAGGGCCTCATACTTGCGTGCTTTGCAAGTGCTGGACCACTGAGCTGCATCCCCTGCCCATTTTTTTAGTTTTTGTGACAGGGTCTCGTTAAGTTACGCAGACTGTCTCTGATCTCAAACTTGCCATCCTCCTGCCTCCGCCTCTCCAGCTGCTGGGATTACAGGCATGCACCAATGTGCCCAGCTCAAAAATTCAGATTTTTGACAGGCACAGTGGTGCACACCTTTAATTCCAGTGACTCAGGAGGCGTAGGCAGGAGGATCGCAAGTTCGAGGCCAGGGGCAGCCTGCGTAATTTATCTGGATGCTGTCTCAAAGTACAAAGTAAAAAATTAGCTGTGGGTATGGTTCAGTGACTGAGCGCTTTCAAAAAAGGAAGCATGTGTGAGGGCCTGGGTTCAATTCCCCAGTACCAAAAAAAAAAAAATAGTTCAGATTTTTCTAGCTTTGTCGTCTGAAAAGAACTTAAAACAGACAACATAGGGCAATGAGCACTCTTGGTGCCCAGATTGTTGTTGTTGTTATTAGGTGCCCTCAAGTTGTGTTCAACTCATAGCGACCCTCATAGGGTTTTCAATGGCTGATTGTTTCAGGATTACCCCGGGAGTGGATTACCACATCTTTCTCCAATTGTGCCCAGATTAGTGGATGTCTAAATATCATGGTCCATTAAAATGAACCAGGGCCCTTGGAAAGGAAATGTACAAGATACATTGGAACATCTTAAACAAGGAAATTATCAGAGACGACTAGGGATATGTCAAAAGGACACACTAACCAAGACAAAGGGTCGCTATGAGTAGGATACTGACTTGACGGCACCTAACAACAACAACCACCACCACCACCAAGAAAAGGGGCTCTGACTGGTCAAAGATGGGATCATTTGCACCTGCAAAAGTATAACTGTACTGTAGTTAAAAGGTAGGACATTTAAAGTTCACTAGATTGAAATGATACTGAAAATAAAAACACACTTCTTCGGGAGGTTGCTAAGGTAACGAGTCATTGCTTTGAAAAATGAGAAGTAACGACAATGGATCAAGCAGTTTATCTGTTTCTTTTCATAAAGATTGTATTTTAAGGTGATAAAATAAAAGAAATCCAACCAATACATCTAGAAGAAAGAACAGAATTAGAAAATAACTGGGTTTTTCCTCGCTAATTAAGGAATGGCTGTGAAACGAGAATTGATAGTGGATGGGTCCACTGATGGTGTGAACATCACACAAACGGAAACCAACAGGAAGGGAGCCCACAACAGAACGGATGAAGTGTTTCTGCCAAAAACTAAGTCGGAACCTGATCAAACTTTTAGATCTAACAACCAATTTACAGGAAATATAGTGAATGGTGGAATACTAAAACATCATCTCAGGATACAGTCTGCCAATGCGTGACTGTAGAAGCACCTACGGGACAAATAATCCTTTTATTTAACAAATAAATACCAAGAAAACACAGGTAATAAAGGCGAATAGTTAACATTGAAGAGACTTAAGGGATACAGCAATCAAGCATAACATGAGGGCCTTGCTTGGATTCTAAATAAAAAATAAACCAGCTATAAAAATGAATTTATAGCCAGGCGTGTTGGCACACCCCTGTAATCGCAGCAATTCCGGAGGCAGAGCCAGGAGGACCATGAATTCGAGGCCAGACTCGAATAACTCAGCAAGACTCTGACTTAAAAATAATGGCTTGGGGAACAGCCCAGTGACACAGCACTTGGAAAGTATGTGCAACACCTTGGGTTCATCTCCCAACTACCACACACACACACACACACAATTTATAAGCTAGTCATGGAATTGGAATACTGATAATATCATACAGTAGTAAAATATTTACCATGTCATATTAAAGATAATAAAATAACAAAAAAGTAAATAATAATAATTAAAAATAATAATTTAAGTGATTTAAATGATCTCCAGCTCCTTTTTTGTGGTGGCGCTGGAGATCTAACCTAGGGCCTTGCACACAGTAAGCACAAGTTTTCCCACTAAGCTATAGAATTATTCACTTTAAAAGTGGGATAAGAATTATCTTTTAGAGGTATGTATTAATTATTGACAAATGAAGAAATCTGCTACCTAGGATTTGCCTGAAATAACCAAGTAGGCCACACAGGAAGGCAGGACTAAATAAAGCAGTACTGGCCATATATTGATAACAACACAGGATGGGTGACAGACACAGAGGGACATATTATCCTCCTAATTTTGCATATGTTTATAAATACCCATAATAAAAAGTTTTTTCAAAAATGAGTCAGATTTAAAGAACCTAAGAAAG
This sequence comes from Pedetes capensis, assembly GCA_007922755.1. NCBI lineage: Eukaryota > Metazoa > Chordata > Mammalia > Rodentia > Pedetidae > Pedetes > Pedetes capensis. The sequence goes on along the minus strand of VMDO01009943.1, from coordinate 65,178 downwards.
ATGAACATAAATATGTAGGACAACATGATTATATTTGGGGGTTGTTTTCAGATAAAATGTTAATTGTCAAATTCTAAGTGATGGCAACATGGATACTTATCTTTTCTATATTTATATGTTGGAAAATGTTCATAGTAAATAAGTTTTGAAAGCACTTAAGCCCAGCCAGCACTCAGAAATGGGTTCAAGTAAATGGACTATGAAAAACAGCTACAGACACCTAATGCTGGCATTTATTGGTAATGTCAAAAATTCAAAGCAAATAACAGGAGTATATCAAGAAAGTTCAAACCTCAATAACTAAATTACTAAGGGAAGAAAAAGGACCTAGAGAAAACAATTCCAGCTGACAACAGTGGGAAACACAATTATTACCCTTATGACATAAAGGATCTCCAACTCAGAGTCAAAGGGAAAGGAGGTGTTCTATGAATATCACCTAGGGCCACAATGGCATCTTTGACCTTGATGATCAGAAAGACATGGCTGGCACCACGGGTCCTGAAGCCTGAATGTCTCAAGCAACAGAAGTAGAAACAGCAACTCAATGGAAGCTGAAAGCTTTTACCATTTGGCGTTAGATGACGTTGTTGTTGTTGTTAGGTGCTGTCGAGTTGTGTCCCACTCATAGAGACCCTCATATGGTTTTCAATGGCTGATTGCTTCGGGATTGTCTTGGGAGTGGATTGCCACGTCCTTCTCCCTTTTTTTTGCGGTGCTGGAAATCGAACTCAGGACCTCAGAGACTACAGAGCAGTGCTCTACCAACTGAGCTAACTCCCAGCCCCAATAGTTGCTGGGAGTCATTGAGTTGTGTCTGATTCATAGCGACCCTCATAGAGTTTTCAATGGCTGTTTCGGGATTGCCTCGTGAGTGGATTGCCACGTCCTTCTCCCATTTTTGGGGTGCTGGGAATAGAACCCGGGACCTTAGAGACTACAGAGCGGTGCTCTACCAACTGAGCTAAATCCCAGCCCCTTAGATGACATAGAATCATAGAATATACCAAGACAGAGCGGCCAGTTTGCTTCCTTCTCAGACAGATTAACCAGCCTTGGGTATCGGTGGAGGGCGCAAACCCACTGCTTCTGAGAGAGCCCTGTGAGGACAGTGGCCGGGGACCCTCCACATCTTCCCATACCTGATGATGACACACTGGTTCTCCCTGTCAATGATCATGTTTCTGTACATGCTGTCTGCAAGGGCATAGATATGTGGTGGGTTTTCATACTGTGCCTAGAGAAGCGAAAGACAGAAATAAAAACGGTGGTTAGATGCGGCAACACACTGAGTATCTTTTCCTGGCTTTGGCGATGAATCCACCACCGTAGAGTTTCAATGCCTATGACCACATTGTGTGGGGTTCATGATACAAGAATTAATCAACTTTCCTAGGTTAACACCCATTACACCCTGAGAAAATTACGGGGGAACTTGGAAGGACTCTTTCATCGGCATGGGTGTGATTCAGCCTTCGTGCCAAGAGGCGTGACCCATGTCTTCAGATACTCTAAAACCATACCCTTCTACCCACGCACATCTCTGCAATGACGTTCCACTTCTAAATGTTTCTGGTGACGCTTGGGCAACAAGTCAGAAGAGAGGCCCAGCAAAAACCTGGCTCTGATCTTGCCTAGAATTCTAAATTCCTATGTGAGTTTTGCCAAGAAGCAAGTTGCAGATGCTGGGATCACAGAGAGAACTAAGTGATACTATCTATGGATGAGGAGAAAACCTTAAAATGTTCCATAAAAAGAGGGTAGGAGGTGTGGCTCTTTAAACAGATAAACTGGTTTGGCCAGTGTGCTTCATCTTTATTGGGAGAAAAATCCTACTATCCCAAGAGAGTCTCCTGGGTATGTGACTGAGTCTCACAGGATGGCTTGCTGTTGTTAGGTCAGACCTCGCTGTTGCTGAGTCAGACCTGACTCACAGTGACCCTATATACAACAGAACGAAACACTCCCTGACACTGTGCCATGCCCGGTGCCATGTCAGTGTTTCTCTGCTATTCATAGGGTTTTCAATGGCAGATCGTTTTGGGATTGTTTCAGGAGTGAGTTGCCAGGTCCTTCTCCCATTTTTGTGGTGCTGGGGATTGAACCAAGGGCCTCAGAGAGTGCAGAGCAGCACCCTACCAACTGAGTTAAACCCCAGCCCACAGGATGGCTTGTTGTTGTTGATGTTAGGTGTAGTGGAGTCGGGTCCAACTTATAGCGACCCTCATTAGGGTTTTCAATGGCTGATTCTTTCAGGATTGTTTCCGGAAGTCGACTGCCACATCCTCCTCCCATACAGGATGGCCTAGCTATGCATAAATATAAAACTAAAATGTTATCTCCATACCTAATAAATTCAGTCTCAGTCTGACTTCAGCTCCGCTTTCTGTGATTTCTTGGCACCCACCTTTGCCACTCCCCCCAAAATTACCAAAAAGAAAAATACTTCACATGGTGTTATAATTGGAAAAAGAAGATTTCTCCTCCTCCTCCTTCCTTTTCTTTGCCCCTTGGCAGTACCAACTGAGTTAAACCCCAGCCCACAGGATGGCTGCACATTACCCGGCTCTGGGGCAGGGCTGGTGAGCGGATGTGATGCCCACTCATGCTAAGCATTGATGTTTCCTGGGTTAAGGCTGGGGGCTCACACAGGGAACTGCCCAGTCAGGGTTGCAGGTTATGCCTGGCACTGGTCAACTAGCAAGCTCTCTACAGGGACCAAAGTAATCTGTTAAACCAGCCTTCAAGCCAGGCATGGCGGCACATGCCTGTCATCCCAGCAGTTCTGGAGATTGAGGCAGGAAGATCGCAAGTTCAAGGCCAGAGGCTGCCTGTGTAACTTAGCAAGACACTGTCTCAAGATAAAAAACAAAAAATGGGCTGGGAAAGCAACCCAGGGGTAGAGCACTTGCAAAGTACGTGCCGGGCCCTGGGTCAACCCCCAAGTGCTGCAAAATAAACAAACAAACAAACAAACATTTTTTTTGAAAAAAAATAAAAAATAAAAACACACCCGTCTTCATGGTCAGAGGGTGCCTGGTGGTGCCTCAGGATGCAGTCTTAGATGGGCTCTTTCTTGCTGGGGCAGGATTATTTTTAATGCCTCTTTGAAACCAGGTATGTAGAGCATTATATGAAAGAAAAGAAGATGGAAAATGGGAAGAAATGGAGCGGAGAGAATGCTACAGACAACAGAGGGCAAGGCATGGGCAAGTCATTGCCCAACAAGGCTTCAAAGCTGCTTAATGAAAGTTAATCCTCAGACCTCAAATGTCACCCAACATTTTCACATTGGTTTCCTATCTATAGTCCACCTGAGCCTGTCAGCCAACGAGCTACCTGAGAACTGTTGTTGTTGTTGTTAGGTGCCGTCGAGTCGGTATCCAACTCATAGCGACCCTCATAGGGTTTTCAATGGCTGACTGTTTCTAGATTGCCTTGGGAGTGGATTGCCAGGCCCTTCTCCCATTTTTGCAGTGCTGGGAATTGAACTCTGGACCTCAGAGACTGCAGTGCAGCGCTCTACCAACTGAGCTAAATCCCAGCCCCCTGAGAACTATATCAAGCAGCATTTCCTCTGTCTGCTTCTTCCCTCCTCTGGGATCCTGAAAGTCACTGAGACTGGTCCTCAACTCCTAGCTCAGATGAGCCTAGGACATCACCCAGAGCCTCAAGTTTCCTCCTCTGTGAAATGGGAGTAGACAGCTAGCGGAAGGCAGCCAGCAGCCAGGGCTGTTTTATGATTGTTGCAAGCACGTACAAGGCACACTATTCATTAAATACCAATTTTACGACAAGCTGTTACCACTAGCAACAAAAATAAAGACTGAAAAAAGAAATCCTATGACGTTTCCGTAAAGAGAACTCTTTGAAAGATACGTGATCAAGAAAGACACGTGCAGAGACCTGGAAAGGAACATATATGCCCAGCACGGACGCACATCACGCCTTGGCTGTCACTAGGGACCCAGAGCCAGTTCTGTGCCCGCTGCTGACTGGGGCGCCAGGGCAGGGCCCAGCCTCGGCAGACACTGCTCCCCTTGTGCTGGGCTCCCATAAAGGCAGCATTATCAAAGGGTTCTCGCGTGGCAGCCTCCTTCGGCTCCAGCGCCCAGCCCCATTCATCTGGCAACAATGGGGTCGGCTCCCGCTCTGGGTAAATTGCCTGGCACTTCAACTGATGAATTTGTGTGGGCTCTCTTTCGTTTGTCTTCCAGGGGTCGGGATTAATGGAAGCTCTTTTTCTTCTGCTGGAAACCAGAAAGGGAAGGAAGAGGAAAGGAAAAGGATGCAGAAACACAGCAGCCTAAGGAAATGATGCACCACAGAATAAAACCTATTAGTGGGGATGATGGTTTCTACTTTTATTACACAGCTGAAAGGGCTAGGGAGCCAGGTTTGAACAGGGAACAGGGTCGCATTAAAAAATGAAGTAGTAAGTGATTCACTTTTCATTTTCAATTATTGCCCCATTAATTTATTTTTTTTTACCTGTTATTGCTATTTATTCCTTAGAATTTTGAGACACCTGTGGAACCAAGAAGAGCCCCCCAAACTAAGGGTACCACACTCCATTTAAATAATTTTCTATGTAAGGAAGGCTCAAATATTAGATAGTCCTAGGCTTCTTTGATCTACATGCTAAAGGGCAGCACATCATTAAAAATCAAACAATGTTACCAAGTTGAGCTCCCCCAATAAATAATGCATAATAAAATGCAAATGCATTGTTAACATCAGGTAAAACTACGTATGCATCATACACACTACAGTCATTTATAAGGCACGTAACTTACCGCTCCTTGGTACATCTCAATTTCCTTTTCCCCAAAGTATGGCATCTGCTTGAAAGGGTTGACGGAGATTAATACAGACCCTATATATGTCTGAATTTAAGCCCGGTTAAGGTCCATCGTGAATCTTCATAGCTACACATTATTCAAATTAGGTAGCGGGATATTATCAAGAACTCATACTGATTGTCCAAATGGAAAGCTCATGCACATGTTTTCTAAGTGTTTATAAAGTCAAAAGCAATTATCCAACTAGCTCATGCTTTGTTCTTCTGCAGGAAAAGTAATGAATTTAATTATCGAGGTGCAACTAAAAGAAATCATTATTCTAAATAAATTAAGGCATATTCTTTCCAGACTGGTGACATGTGGAGTTAGGAAAAATAAAATATAAACAGAAGAGAAATGGCTAAGAAGGAGTGAAAAGAACAGTTACCATCCCTTTCATATCTCTGTCTGTCTGTCTGTCTGTCTGTCTGTCTGTCTCTCTTTCCCTGTGTCTTTGGGTTGGGGTTTAGCTCATTTAGCAGAGTGCCACTCTGTGCTTCCTGAAGCCTTTGGTTTGATCCTCAGCACCACAAAAATGGGAGAAGGATGTGGCAGCCACTCCCGACGCAATCTGAAACAATCAGCCATTGAAAACCCTATGAGGGTTGCTATGAGTTGGACTCAACTCAACAGCACCTAACAAAAACAACAGCAACAAATAAATGAAGCATTATAACATTTATGCCTGCAGCCATACCACTGTGGCATCCGATACCATCAGATCTCAGAAGCTAAGCAGGGTTGAACCTGCTTAGTACTTAGATGGGAGACAGCCTGGGAAGGCCAGGTGCTGTAGCGTTGGGAGAAGTAACCCACTCTCAAAAATCAGTCTGCCATTGAAAACCCTATTAATAGCAGGGAAGCACTGACAATAGTGTTTTATCTGTTGTACATAGGGTCACTATGAGGTGGATACTGACTTGACAGCACCTAACAACAACAACAACATAACATTTAAAAATCCCTTTATTCATTCAACAATCAACTAATTTGAGTTGAGGGCTTACAATATTCCAGGTACTGATTTGGGGCTGAGGGTCCAGCAGTGAACAAAATATAATAGATAAAAGCGCTTGTCTTTATGAAGGGAAAAAAAAATCATGAAAATGACAACAACATTTGACATACATCCACCCACTCAAAACTGTTCTTTGGTTTATCTAGTGTTTTATTTTTGAGGTGGAGTCTCTTGCTATGTTGCTCGATCTGGTCTATAACTGCTGGGCTCTCGTGTCCTGCCTCAGCCTCCTGAAGGCTAGGACTACAGGTCTGTATCACCACATCCTGATCAAAATTCTTTATATCACTGAATTAAAAACATTTCAAAACTTTACAAATAAATAGCTAAATAGTAAAGTCATTTACACATAAACACTTTTAAATAATAAAAGACATAAAACTAGAGTTTCCTTCCCCAAGGAGACATTTATGTATTAGCACCTATACGACAAAAATGGCAGCCTAGGATGCCCAGTCAGATTGCCTGGTTCCCCAAGCTCTTTCCTACTCTGACCATGGGCAAGTCACATCTCTAAGCCACGGTTAATAGGTAATGAAGATAAACTAGGACCTATCTAACAGCCTTGCTATGGAAGTAAATAAAATAATGAAAATAAAATGCTCAGCCCAGCATCTGGCACATAGTAGATGCCATTTCCTTAATTCATACCCTCTAAGATACATGATTTATCACACCTCAGTATCTCTGGCATCATGATGCATATTTCAATTGTGACTTAGTTTAGGTGAGTTGCAACACTATTATTATTTAACATAAATGGGCAGGGGATGGATCTATATATATACATATATATATGTATATATATGTATATATATATGTATATATATGTATGTGTATATATATATGTGGAGAAGGGCCTGGCAATCCACTCCCAAGGCAATCCCGAAGCACTCAGCCATTGAAAACCCTACGAGGGTCCCTATGAGTCGGATACCGACTCGACGGCACCTCACAACAACAACAACAATATATATATATGTGTGTGTGTGTGTATGTGTACACACATGGGAGAAGGACCCAGCAACCCACTCCCAAAAATCAATCTGCCATTGAAAATCCTATGAACAGCGGAGAAGCACTGACAATAGTGTTTCACCTGTTGTACGCAGAGTTGCTGAGTCAGATACTGACTCGACGGCACCTAACAACAACAACATGTATATATGTGTATATATACATACATATGTATATATATGTATATATGTGTATATATATGCTTATGTATATAAATATGCACACACACAAAGGCAAGAATGCAGAATGACTTGTTTTTTACTTCATTTGTCACTGACCGGAAAGATCTTCTGAGTTGAAAGGGTGAAAATGAATTGGTAGCAGAGGAGGTGTTTCTCTCCCTCATCCTCCAGAACTGGAGGATTGAACTCAGGGCCTTGCACATGCTAGGCAAGTGCTCTACCACTGAGCTGCACTTCCACTGTTTTTTGCTTAGTGACAGTGTCTTGCTAAATCACACAGACTGCCTCTATCCTCAAACTCACAATCCAAGGAGGTGGTTTTAAGAGCATACCAGAAGTACCAGTTCTGGTCTGGGGGCCGCCCGTGTTACTAAGGGAAAATGCTGAAGAGACAGTAAATCCTCACTAAAACTTATCAAAGAATTGTGGAAGATTGACCAGGACCCTGGAGATTGGAAAATGTATTTTCTAATTGTGAAAATCAGATGAAACCAATGTAGACTACTGGTCTACTTTTTTTAGGTAAAATTTAGGATAGGTAAATGTACTGCTATTAAAAATCATTCATCTGATAAGAGATCCTCATGACATTGTAGCCAAGACTTAGTACGTGGTGATTAACCAAATCCATGCACATGTAATATCTGTCCTTATCCAATCAAATCCATGCATATGTAATCTACACACCTGACAAGACTATGAGGAAAGCAAAGTATAAGGAAAATTTTAAACTTGTTCAAAAGCAGAAGCTAGTAAGTGGTAGAGCGATTTTTCAAACTCAGGCAGGCTGACCACAGAGTCCAAACTCTTAATCAAAAAGTAATGACGCCATTCTACAGCCAGCAGGTCCTGTTCTTGTTATTACTAGTGGAGTTGTTAGATTTGTTATTGTTAGGTGTCTTTGAGTCAGGTCTGACTCATAATGACCCTATGGACAATAGCACGAAAAACTCCCCAATTCTATGCCAGGCATATCTCTTTTTTTGTTTGTTGGTTTAAGCCCATTATTATAGACATTGTGTCAATCCATCTACTTGAAGGTCTTCCTTTTTTTCACTGACCTGCCACTCTCTCAAACATGATGTCCTTCTCCAGGAACTGGTCCCCACTAACAACATGTCCAGAATACGTAAGATGCACTCTAACCATCCTTGCTTCCAAGGAGCACAATGGTTGCACTTCTCGGACAAATCTGTGGGTTCTTTTGGCATTCCATGGTATATTTGATCTCCAGTACCATAATTCAAAAGCATCTATTCTTCTCCTGTCTCCCTTATTCAATGTCCAGCTTTCACAACTGTATGATGTGACAGAAAATACCATGGCATGAGTCAGGCATACTTTAGTCTTCAATGAGATGTCTTTACTTCTCAACATGTTGAAGAGCTTTATGCAATAGCTTTTCCCAATGAAATGTGTCTTTTGATTTCTTAACTGCTGCTTCCGTGGGTGTGTTGAATGGACAACCTCAATCTTTTCTCCATTTATCATGAAGTTGCCTTCTGACCCAGTTGCAAGGATTTTTGTTCTATGGATAAGGCACAATCCATATTGAAGGCTATGTTCTTTAACCTTCATCAGTAAATGTTTCAAATCCTCTTCACTTTCAGCAAGCAGAGTTGTGTCATCTGTATAACGCAGGTTGTTAATGAGTCTTCCTCCAATCCTGATGACATGCTCTTCTTTATAAAGTCAGTTTCTTGGATTATTTACTCAGCATAAAAACTGAAGAGGTATGGTGAAAGGATACAGCCCTGCTGACACATACATTTCTTGACTTTAAATCAGGCAGTGTTTTCTTGTTATGTTGGAAAAACTGTCTCCTGGTCCATGTACAGATTGCTTATGAATACAATTAAGTGGTTTGGCATTGCTATTCTTTGCAATGTTATCCATAATTTGTTATGATCCACAAAAATGCCTTTGCACAGTCATTAACACACAGATGTCTTTCTGGTATTCTCGGCTTTTGGCTAATATCCATCTGACATCAGCGATGATATTCCTGGTTCCACACCCTCTTCTGAAACTGGCTTGATTTTCTGCAGTTCTTTGTATATATACTGTTGTAGTTGCTTTTGCATGATCTTTAGAAAAATTATACTTGTGTGTGATGTTAATGATATCACTTGATAATTTCCACATTTGGTTGGATTTCCTTTCTTGGGAAGAGGCACAAATATCGATCTCTTCTAGTCAATTGACCAGGTAGCTGTTTTCTAAATCTCTCGGCATAAATAAGTGAGTACCTTGGCTCTTGGAGACTTGTGCCAATTTTCCTCAGTTTCTGTTTGAACCTGCATATGAACAGTTGATGGTCTGACCCACATCAGCACCTGGTCTTGTTCTGACACTTGATATTGAACTTTTCCATTGTCTCTTTCCACAATTGTAGTCAATTTGGTTCCTGTGTGTTTCATCTGGTGAATTCCTTGTGTACAGTTGCCACTTATATGGGTGAAAAAATGTATTTGCAATGAAAAGGTCTGCTCAAATTCTATCATGTGACCTCCAGAATTGTTTCTGTCAACAGGCCATATTTTCTAACTACTAAGCCTTCTTCTTTGTTTCCAACTTTTGCATTCCAGTCATCTGTAATTATCAGTACATCTTGATTGCATGTTTGATCTATTTCAGATTGCAGAAGCTGGTAAAAATCTTTCCTACCTTCATTTGTGGCCTTACTGGTGGGGGCATAAATTTGAATAATAGTCATTAACTAGCATTCCTAATAGGCATATGGATATTATTCTATCACTGACAGCATTGTATTTCAGGACAGAACTTGAGATATCTTTTCTGATGATGAATGATACCCCATTTCTCTTTCATCTGTCATTCTCAGCATAGTAGATAATATGATTATCTGATTTAAAATGGCCCATGCCAGTCTATCTTAGCTCACTGAGCCTAGAATGTTGATGTTTATGTACTCCATTTCCCTTTTGGCTTGCTGCCATACCACTGTGGCATCTGGTCCCATCAGATCTTGGAAACTAAGCAAGGCCAAGCATGGTTAGTATTTAGATGGGAGACTGCTTGGGAACACCAGCTGCTGTGGGCTTGGGAGAAGGACCCAGCAGCCCCCCCCCCCCCCCAAAAAAAAATGGCCATTGAAAACCCTATGAATAGCAAGAAGCAGTAACGATAGTGTTTCACCTATTGTATATAGGGTCACTATGAGTTAGACACTGACTTAACGGCATCTAACAACATTTCCTTTTTGACAATTTCTAATTTTCCTAGATTTGTACCACACACATTCCATGTTCCAATTATTAATGGATTTTACAGTTGTTCCTTCTTATTTTGAGTCGTGCCACATCAGCAAATGGAGGTTCCTGAGGCTTTACTCCATTCCCATCATTAAAGTGGACTTTACTTTGAGGAGGCAACTCTTCCCCAGTCATCTTTTGCGTGCCTTCCAACCTGGGGGGCTCATTTTCTGGCACTATATCTGACAGAGTTTCTCTGCTATTCATAGGGTTTTCAACAGGTAATTGTTTCAGGAGTATGTGCCAGGTCCTTCTCTCTAGTCTGTCTTAGTCTAGAAGCTCAGCTGAAACCTGTCCACCATGGGTGACTCTGCTGGTATCTATAATACTGGTGGCATAGATTTCAGCATCACAGCAACACACAACCCCCATAGTATAGCAAACTGATAGAGATGTGAGGGTTGTTAGATTTAGCAAAGAAAGAAAAATACAAAATACCTTTTAGTATAATATATTGTGGCCAATATATTACTTAGGGCATAATTATACTTTGAAAATTATTCATTGTGCCAGGCATGGTGGTGTAATCCCAGCAGGGAGGCAGAGACAGGAGGATCGCAAGTTTGAGACGAGAGGCAGTCTGCATAATTTGGCAAGACCCTGTTTCAAAAAAGTAAAAAAATGGGCTGGGGGTGCAGCTCAGTGGTCCAGCACTTGCAAAGCTCACAAGCGCAAGGCCCTGGATTCAACCCCCAGTACACACCCCCCAAAAAAAGATTCATTGCTTATTTTAAGTTCAAATTTAACTAGGTATTCTGTATTTTTATTTGCTAAATCTAACAAAAATAGAGAATACCTAGTTAAATTTGAACATCAAATAAACAATGAATAATCTTAAAGGTGTAAGTATCCGCCAAGTAATATATTGGATACACTTATAGTAAAAAGTTATTTGCTTAGCTGAAATGCAAGTGTAACCGGACACCCTGTATTTTATCTGTCAACTCTAAATTAGCAGGGCAATGATTTAACGCAGGGTAGGGCAGGGTTGCATTAGATGGTCTGTGGTCTCTTCTCACTTGGACTCTGTGATTCTTTGGGTAACCTATCCATCTTAGGAGATTGTTTAAAAAATCTTTTCCACCTGGTGGAGACCTAATAAAAACTAAATGGATAAGGTTTTTCCTCATTTGAATCTGATGCTGAACAAATATATTGATTCTTATAGTGCACCCAATTTTGAAGCGCCTGCAGCTGTAGCCCTGTGGCATCCGATCCCGTCAGATCTCGGAAGCTAAGCAGGGTCGGGCCTGGTTAGTACCTGGATGGGAGACCACCTGGGAACACCAGAAGCTGTAGGTTGGGAGAAGGACCTGGCAACCCCCTCCCAAAAAAATCAATCTGCCATTGAAAACCCTATGAACAGCAGAGAAGCACTGACAGTAGTGTTTCCCCTGTTGTACAGAGGGTCGCTATGAGTCGGATACCGACTCGACGGCACCTAACAACAACAACAACAATTTTGAAGCAATACATCTGTGCTGGAGCCGGCCTTCTTTTGGAAGAAGGGGATGCCTATTCTATGCGTACATCCATCTCCAGGTGAAAACAAACTTAGGCAAATCCGATCCCTCTGTGGAGGAGAGGGCTCTTTCCCGTAGTTGTAAAGGGAGTACTGTTAATGCCACCTTGTCCTAGACAAATTGGTCACTGCACACCAACAAGGGCCTCCCTGAGGGTGTGAGCCAAAGCTATCACTTCCCCACCAATCCCTTCCTACCTACCAGGCCCTTGGCTACCTAAGAAATATGCAATCAGTTGCCTAGGACCCCCAAATGTAAGCAACATGTTTATAAGCTGTTAACAATTTGCTGTCTTAAGAATATCTCGGGAATTCTTGATTTTTCACTTACTTGATATTATAAATTCTGGTAATGGCCTGGTTAAGGGGCCATTCAGAGAAGGAAAGAACTTCTTTTGGACTATTCTAGGCCATTCCTGCGTCAATGACGCAGGTTAGAATGAAGGGAGAAACCTCTAAGTCTCCCAGTGGGGTTTTCAAGGCACTAGTATCTGTGAGGGCCTGGGATTTAGCTCCACTGGTAGAGCGCCGCTCTGCAGTCTCTGAGGTCCCGAGTTCAATTCCCAGCACCGTAAAAATGGGAGAAGGGCCTGGCAATCCACTCCCAAGGCAATCCCAAAACAGTCTGCCATTGAAAACCCTATGAGGGTTGCTATGAGTCGGATACCGACTTGTTGGCACCTAACAACAACAACAACAACAAAATGGGCAAAGTGGCCCGATTCCATGCTACGTAGCTACAAACTGACTTAAATCAGAAGAATTAAGATAGATTTTGAACTTAAAAGACACATATAATTATTTCAGATCAGAGTTTGGGCACATTGTTTATGTAAACAATTTTTGCCTTTTCCACCCGGCTGAGTCTGCAGAGACCTTAGCTATTTCCCAGACAGCCCAGAGTTCCAGCTGGACTAGGAACTCAGAGAACCCTTTCAACATTCACTCCCACTCACTGCTACATAATTCAGGTGCGCTTTTGGAAAAGCTGTGGAGATCACTGTCTCTACCCACATAACCTTTGACAGTGAAGGTGTGGCCGAAAGTTAATTTTCAAAATGCATGGAGATATAGAGCTAAGATGCCAAACAACAGGGGGTGGGGGAAATGTCAGCTTATTTAACAGAATATGACGATAGAATATTTAACAGAAGAAACCCAGTAGATCTTCAATGGCTTGGTTCCCAAAGGCTCATCCATGGATCTATGCGTTTTCATTGCTCTGCAGCAAGGAAAACGACTAAAACAGAACCCGTGTGCTCAATTTTTCATAAAGCTCAATTCATTCCATCAAGGGCTATTCTTTATTTTGAAACTATTTCATTTTTACCCTTATGGTGTGAAAATTTTCTTTTCTGGAACGTGGTGGTGGTACAAGTCCTATGAATATTTGTTTTTAACTGCTTTATCAGGCAACACTGAGAGCTGTGATGAACGGACGTCCCTGGATTTATCAGTGGGATAGCATAAGGAAGTGGGGCCACTTGCCCAAAGTCACATATACAGGGAAGGGTCAAGCCAGAACTTGAGCCTTTGGCCCCAGCTGCAAGGCCAATGTCCCACGCCAGCACGCTGGCCCCTCCACATGAACTGGCTGTTGAAAGCCAAACCTCACTCAGAACGACTGCATGCACTGCCTTGAGCTCCCGTTGGTCTGGCACGGACGTCTGAACTAATTCAAGGATTAAACATGCCAAACGCATTGGAGTGTGGTCTTTGAGGAAAAACAAGTCTGAGGAACGTGGACCATATGAGCATGAAGTGCTTTGCACGGGAGCTATTTCCATCAGCCAAGTGGCTAGAACTGATGTCTTGCCAAGCACAAGAAAGAATGCTACAATGTTTTCCGCTGCTTTCAATTTTTTTTTTTTAAATTCCCTCATACATTTTAGAACGTAATTGCAATAAGTGTGGCAACCATCGTGACAGATGGATGGTAAATTCAACCTTCCTGGTCTTGGGATAGATAGCTCAAAAACATAGGGCTATATTGGTAAACAATGTCAGCATTTTCTAAGTGGATTGTCTTTTTTTTTTTAACATACAACAAAGAAATTGTGCACTTGCCCCAAATGTATTAACAATGGATTGCTCCAAATGCTGACCTTCAATACAAGGCAATGTGCTGGTATTAAATGCATAAGTAAAAATGAGCAACTTTATAAGTTCATGTCATTTTTGCCTTCAACGTAGGAGAGAAAACAAACAAAACAAAACTAATTCTTATTCACAGTAATGCTATTCTACATTATTCCCTGGACCCTGAAATGGTAAAGGAAGTCTATTAGAGGAAGTCTTGATGACTTATTAGAGGAAAAGTTTGTAGCCAGATGCTCCGTGTTATTTCATAAACATCCATCACGCCTCCTCAGAGCTGAAAGCTACTCTGTGCCACCGATAGAAAACACATTTATGCCAGGCTTCCCATATATTGAGTGGGTAGAGATTTCTAAAACATAAAGTCATTAGTGGTCAAGTAACTCATTTCCTTGGTAGAACACAGAGTTAGTCAGTTATTGATTCAGAGGCATTAACCGGCCCCCTCTGTATGAGTCACTTAACAATTCTGCTGTATGAATTTAAAAAGCAAGTCTTGTCCAGCACAGTGGCTCGCGCCTGGAATCCCATTGTCTCGGGAGGCAGAGGCAGGAGGACTATGAGATCGAGGCCAGAGGCAGCCTGTGTCACTTAGTGAGACCCTGACTCAAGGAAAATAAAAAAGGAAAAAAAGAGATGGGGGTGCAGCCCAGTGGCAGAGCACTCGCCAAGTATGTGTGAGGCCCTGGGTTCAACTCCCAAGTACTGCAAAATAAAAAATAAAAAGAAAGAAAAAAAAAGGAAAAGAAAAGCAAGTCTTGATCGTTGACAATGTTCAATGAACACTTAAAACAATGCATCATGCCAAGAATTGTGCAGGAGAGCAAAAAAATACATGATGCAGGTTGATGTCATTTGTATTAAAATTAACAACAGCAAGAAAGCCCACGCCTGGGTCTGTATGTGGTGAAAGTGAAAGCTGTATCCTAAGAGGTCAGCAGGAACCTGACCTGGGCAGTAGATTCCCAGTGACTTAGGTGTTCTCCTCTTTGCCTGGCTGCATTTGAGAAGCTATGTGAAATGAACACGTATTGATTTAAAGGGTTTTTGCATTTTGTTCTTTGTATAAAAGACACAATGCCTGTCATGCAAGGAGCTTCTGGTGTTGTAGGAGTAGAGTCTTCCCAGAGGAGTGAGGCTGCCTGGGTTGAGGACAGACTGACTGCTGACAACCTCTGATATCATTTCTGTCTACTCCTATGCAGGTAATCAAAAACCAGGTTTCTATTTGAATAACGTAATAAACCAAGCCTACATTCTAAGGCTTTTATGGGTTTTTCACTCTTCCCTTTAAAAGTTTCTATAGTAAATCCTGGACTGGGATTTAGCTCAGTTGGTAGAGCATTGTGCACAGTCTCTGAGGTCCCGAGTTCAATTCCCAGCACCACAAAAATGGGAGAAGGACCTGGCAATCCACTCCCAAGGCAATCCCGAAACAGTCAGCCATTGAAAACCCTATGAGGGTCGCTATGAGTCAGTATCCAACTCAATAGCACCTAACAACAGCATAGTAAATCCTTTGAATTTACAATAAGCAAAATTTATAATTAAATTTTGGAAAATAATTCAGAAAGAGGAAAAGAACTTAAAACACCTGCCTTCATCTGAGCTAAATAACTGATGCTTACTGAATACTGACTGTACTCATTATGGCATATCACCAGCAGCTTCATGTGGGAAGTTTTATTATCATTCCCATTTTATAGGTGAGAAAATCAAGGCACATGGATCACAAATCCACGCAGACTAACCTCTGAACCCTGGCAGTCCAGGTCCATATCCTGCTAACCAGGTCTTCCTCATCTCATCCGCCCAGTTCTATGTGCCAGGGGTCTTGCATGTAAAAATGGTTGCAATCTTGTGATGGTGGTCAATCCAGATACAACGAGCAGATTTCAATTTTTTGACCACATTGAATGAAAACTATCCAGGTGTGATGGCGCACACCTATAATCCCAGCTATTCAGGAGCTGAGGCTGGATTGCAAATTTGAGGCCTGCCTAACATGTGTACTTGGCTCAGGGTTCAACTCCCAGTACCACTAAAAAATAAAAATAAGGTACAATAAAAACAAAAACTTACAAGTAAACACAACTGCTTCCATACAGTTAAACACTGAATGGGTATTTGGTGCGAAGGTCAGTAAATGTGTTCTATAAATAGCCAGGAAGTAATCACCTTAGACTTTGTGAGTCGAGTGGTCTGTTTCAACCACTCAGCCCTGCCATTGTAGCATGAAAGCAGCATAGACAATCAGTAAACGAATGAACACAGATGTGCTCCAATAAAACTTTAGTTACAGCCGGGCGCGGTGATGCACGCCTGCAATCTTGGTGACTCGGGAGGCAGAGGCAGGAGGATCGCAGGTTCAAGGCCAGAGGCAGTGTGTATAACTTAGCGAGACTCTGTCTCAATTTTAAATATGTAAAAGGAACTAGGGGTGCAGGTCAGTGGCAGAGCACTTGCAAAATATTCATGAGGCCCTGGTTTCAGACCCCTGATACCACAAAACAAAACAAAACAAAAAACAAACAAAAAAACCCAAAACCAAAAGCAATAATAAAATACCAGTTACAAAAATAGGCAGGATTCATCTGCAAGCTGGAAGTTGTCACCCTAATCAAGAAGATGCTATTATTAATATTAATGTATTAATAATTAATAATTATTAATTAACTTAATTAATAATAATGTGGTACATACTTCAAAATTGCTGAGAGATTTTTGATGGCTGTACCACACACACAAATGTATGTGAGGTGATAAGTATGTTAATTAGACTGATTTAATGATTCCATATTGTCTGTATCCATCAAAATATCACATTGTACCCCTTAAATACATACAATCAAGATGATGCTATTATAATGTAGTTAACAAATCAAAATATATGCTCACCTTTAAAAAGTAAGGGTTTACAGATTTAACTGAACAGACATTTGGAGGAAATTCCTTTATGGTAAATAAGAACCAGCACAGTTTTGGTCAGAACGGTCCAAGTGCCTTGGAATAATGTTGCTAATGAGTATTGCTCAATAAATATCTTCTGGCAAGTTGAACCCCCAACACTCACCTGTGGTGGGATAGGCTGCCAAGGCAGCCTGTGAAAGAATTATTGCCTCGGTTTTGGTGCTTCTAATAGTCAAACAAGCATTGTGAGTAAAAAAGAAAAAGAGAAAAACAGAAACAAGCCACTGATGTGAAAATTCTTTCTCTCCACACTTTCGGGGTTAAAACCTAAAATAGACATTACATTGGTAACAATGGTTCCACTTTCAAGAGGTCACACTTGACATTCTACCTTTAGGAGCCAATCCCAGCATCAGAGTTAAACTTCCTGATACTATTATATAGGTTTTATACAGACCTTTGCATGTCTGTGACAAACTCTTTTTTTTTTTTTTTGTGGTCCTGGGGTTTGAACCCAGGGCCTCGCACCTGCATGCTCTGCAAGTGCTGGACCACTGAGCTGCACCCTCAGCCCATTTTTTTACTTTTTGAGACAGGGTCTCGCTAAGTTACGCAGACTGCCTCTGGTCTTGAACTTGCAATCTCCTGCCTCTGCCTCCCAAGCCGCTAGAATTATAGGCATGAGCCACTGCACCTGGCACAAACTCTTATTATTATAATTTCATTAATATATCTTCACATAGCTATACCAATCGAAACTCCTGAATCCTGCAGGAACTTAAGCAAATATCATAGTGCTCTGTTCATTATGAAGTCAACACACGTTTTAATCAAATTTCTATTCTGCTTTGTTAAAAAGCCCTATGAAAAAATGGCATCTGGCAAGATACATTGAAACATAAAGAATAACTGAAGAATGTCAGGCATTTTCAATAGCTGATCTTCACTTCTCAGGTTTCCTGTAGTAAATATAAAGATCTAGAAAAACTTTTTCTTTTTCTTTTTTTTTTTTTTTTGCACAAGGCGATCGTTTTTAAACCTTTTAAGGGGACTGAAACATCTCTGCTGTCCAATTAGCTCTAATTATCAATAGAACTCTCTGCAAACCAGAGAGTTCTATTGATAATTAGAACCTCTCTAAGAGTGGCCTCTCCCTAGGATTGGCAGAGGTTTTCGACACCCTGTGCAGGCTGCAGCCCATCAAAGAGACCACACAACCGCAAATTGCAACAGCATCTTAACCTTGTGAAATGCGGGAAATGCTTTAGCATCATCTTTGCCCTTTGCACAGCCTGAACCAAGTGACAAAAAAGTACAGAAGCTCATTCGGAAACGGGGAAAAAAAATACTGTGACCACATCGTGCCAATCTGGACTTTGAGGAGCCCTGGACGCCAGGCACGTTTTGCTGTAGAAATCATCACGTTACAGGAAGGGCCAGAGGACCGGGTAAAGGATACAAAGATGTAGTCGTCCATGTATCTCTTCTTCAGGTTCTCCACGATGGAGCTCTCGGTGATCTTGGAGAGCAGCACCATGTCGTCCACGCCGCTGTGCTTGACATTGTGACTCTGCCAATGGTAGCGGTAGGCGCCTTTGCTTCCCTGTGGAGAGAAACCACACGACCATGAGGATGCTTTACGTTCTCCTGGAGGGAAAAAACCAATCTTGCTAATTTCCCAAACATTCTGCAAATGAAATGCAGGGTAATGAGCAGAGCCAACAAAGTCTTTGCTATTGCAGTCCTGGATTCAAATTCCAGCTGTGCCATCTACAGATAAGCGGGGAAAGTCACCCCAGCTCACTATGACACAGAAGCTCCTATTTTCTCCTTTGTTAAGATGGGGGAGCTAGGACCGGTGTCACTGAGTCGTTGTGAGAATTACATGTTGTTAAGTGCTGTCGAGTCGTGTCCGACTCATAGCAACCTCGTAGGGTTTTCAATGGCTGACTGTTTCGGGATTGCCTGAGGAGTGGATTGCCACGTCCTTCTCCCATACGAGAATTACATGTTGTTGTTGTTGTTAGGTACTGTCGAGTCGAGTCCGACTCACAGTGGCCCTATGTACAGCAGATCGAAACACTTCCCGATTCTGTGCCAAGCACACGATCTCATTTATGTTTAAGCCCATTGTGACAGACAATGGTGTGGGAATACAGCAAAAACCATGAAGGATGGCCTCTTACAAATCCTAAAATTTTTACTGTGTCATCAAATTTTCTGGTGAAAATAAGCAACAAAATAGAAACTTTGGAGACTTGTTTCGCAAATTACGTGACAGACCCAGAAATGGAGAGGATATGTGTTATGCTGTGGCTAGGTCACATTGTCAAAATTTCTCAAGTCATCAGGGTTATTTTCCCTCCATGACCTTAGTGTCAATGTCACATTGGCCTCCCACAGTCACAAGATATGCTTCATGGTGGTGACTGACCACTGCTATACTAACCAGGAAGTGGACAGGGTGGCTTGCGCCCGGGGACAGAACACGAGCTGGATAGGAGGACCGCATCCGGCCCCACGGTCGCCTTGGCCCTGGTTTATTTAGGGGATTTTTTTTTTTTTTTTTTTTTTTTTTTGCGGTACTGGGGGTTGAACCCAGGGCCTCCTGTTTGCATGCTCTGGAAGTGCTGGACCACTGAGCTGCACCCTCAGCCCATTTTTTTACTTTTTGAGACAGGGTCTCACTAAGTTACGCAGACTGCCTCTGGTCTTGAACTTGCGATCCTCCTGCCTCCGCCTCCCGAGCCGCTGGGATTACAGTTGTGCACCACCGCGCCCAGCGGTATTTTGGGGGTTTTTAGGTTAATAGTACGAGTGGTGACTGAAGGGCTTCCTCTCACTTTCTCCTTGTGTCCAGCTGGAGCAGAGGGTGGACCTGGGTGGGAGCTCACGGGCCACGACAGGACACCTAGACACCCACCAATCAGCAAAGTGAATCATGTGTCAGTAATCCTCAGTTCATACACGTGAACGTGTGCTGCAGGGGTGTGTGTGTGTGTGTGTGTGTGTGTGTGTGTGTGTGTGTGGTCCTTTGTCCTGGCAGAGGCAGAAGAAATGACTTCCTAGAGAAAGAGCCATCTGAAGTAGATGTAAAACATTTTGAATTTGTCAAGGGAGATTCCAGGAAGAAGAATATTCATTATAATCTATGCACCCGGGCATAAAAGTGAAGACGTATGTAATAATGGCAAATACATAGCGAGATTTGGAACCTTGTCCCTTGCCTTCAAATGCTTTATGCATCTTCCTGCAAAGTGCTGCACTGGGCAGGTGTGGGGGTGCTTAACCAAGGGAGGCTCGTCCTCCACTCTGGGAATTCATTTGTTCGAAGTCTGAATGAAGTAGAGAGAAGTTCTGAATAAGGGCATCTAGAAAGGCTAGCCTGCGGTCATAGCCCTGTGGCATCCGATCCCATCAGATCTTGGAAGCTAAGCAGGGTCACACCTGGTTAGTCCTTGGATGGGAGACCGCCTGGGAACACCAGGTGCTTCAGGCTTGGGAGACAGACACGGCAACCCACTCCCAAAAATCAATCCGCCATTGAAAACCCTCTGAACAGCAGAGAAGCACCGGCAATAGTGTTTCGCCTGTTGGACGTAGGGTCGCTATGAGTCGGACACCGACTCGACGGCACCTAACAACAACAACAACAGAAAGGCTAACGGCTCAGACATCAGAACTGGAAGAATAGGGCCACAGAAGCATTTGAACAGAAAGGGCAGGTGAAAAGAAAGACAAAAGCCATGCTGGACTTCAGTTTTAAAATTAGTTGCATTGTTGTTATCTCTGAGGGAAGCATAGATTCCTCGCTGAGAGCAAAGTCTAAGCGGCTCTGGGGAAAATGATCTTCAAACCCCAGCCGTGAAGAAGCCACCGCAGGAAACGCATCCCATGCCATGGGCTCGAGCTGTGGAGCGAGGCTCTGGAAGGGCTGCCACTGTGCTGTCGGGCAGGGGGAAACCGGCTGTGTGATATATTTGGCTTTCCCAGAATCACACACAGCCTCGATTCTACAAAATTACCTCATAGCTCACCACTGCCTCTTCCTCTTGGGGGGAAGCAGAAAGAGAAGTAGAGACGCCACTTGACTCACTGGGCTTTCGGCGAAGGTCCAGCTCTACTCCCAGCCAGATGTAGCCCTGCTGACTCCTCCTGCCCTTGCCTCCTTTCCCAGCTTTCTGGCCACCCACTAAAGCTGCTCTGCACAGAAAGCCAGACAGATCAACCTGTGCGTTTGTTCGCTGATTGATTTTTAACCCCAATAGAAGTTCACCTACTCAGAGAAGACAAATACGTTATTCCTTATTTGAAAAATATCAGCACAGTCGAACAAAACAGAAGGCTATTCATAAGTGGTTCTTTAACTTCTGCGAAGGACAGAAAACAGAGGAGCGCTGGGTCATAGTGCAGGTGTTTGTTGTTGTTGTTGTTGTTGTTGTTAGGTGCCGTCGATATCTGACTCATAGCAACCCTCATAGGGTTTTCAATGGCAGACTGTTTCGGGATTGCCTTGGGAGTGGATTGTCAGGTCCTCCCAGTTTTGGGGTGCTGGGAATTGAACTCAGGACCTCAGAGACTGCAGCGCAGCACTCTACCAACTGAGCCAAATTAACCCACAGAAAAGCTGGGCACCATCATGCCCACCTGTAATCCCAGCGACTCTGGAGGACGAGGCAGGAGGATGCCAGTAGGATGCCTGTAGGATGTTCCTGTCTAGAGGCAGCGTGGGCCACTCAGCGAGAATGTGTCTCAAAATAAAAAATAAAAAAAAGGGTTGGAGGTGCAGCTCAGTGATAGAGCATTGCCTAGCATGCATGAAGCCCTGGGTTCAACCCCTAAGAACTGCAAAACTAATAATACTGACAAACTGCTTTTACAAGGTAAGCCACGTCTGCTGAATGTCCAACCCAGCTGCCTTCTCTCTCACTGCATAGTGCTGTCTGCCCATCTCAGAGTGTGTTTCCTTCTCCACGGCCAGTTATTCCTGAGTCGACTAGGGTTTCCTGTGGCGTTCACTGCTGTTCACCGTCCCAAGCATGACTGACACTGAAGACTCCCCCCCTGATACTGGAGTTATCTTCCTTCACTCATTTTCTTCTCTTCTATCTACAACAGGGTGAGGAACCAAGAGAGTGACTGAGTGGTTACCACAAGTGGTCCCAACTTACAGTGGCTTGACTTATGATATTTTCATAACTTTACGATGGTGTGAAAGTGATAAGGGTTCAGTGGAAATCGTTCTTCACACTTTAGTCTTTTCCTGTGTGAGCAATAGGTAGCGCGATGCTCTCTGGTGATGCTGGGCAGTGGCAGTGAGCCACAGCTCTGATCTGTCACGCCACCAGGAAGGCAAACGGTCCCTTCTTGATACTTAGCTGTTGCTGCTAAGCTATACTCTTGGTAGATTGTTGTTGTTGTTGTTGGGTGCCGTCGAGTCGAGTCTGACTCATAGCGACCCTCATAGGGTTTTCAATGGCTGTTTCCGGATTGCCTTGGGAGTGGATTGCCACGTCCTTCTCCCATTTTCCGGTGCTGGGAATTGAACTTGGGACCTCAGACACTGTAGAGCAGCACTGTACCAACTGAGCTAAATCCTAGCCCTCCTTGGTAGATTAGCCCTGTGGAATCCGATTCTGTCAGATCTTGGAAGCTAAGCAGGGTTGGGCCTGGTTAGTACCTGGATGGGAGACCACCTGGGAACACCAGGTGCTGTAGGCTTGGGAGAAGGACCTGGCAACCCCCTCCCAAAAATCAATCTGCCATTGAAAACCCTATGAACTGAGAAGCACTGACAATAGTGTTTCCCCTGTTGTACAGAGGGTCGCTATGAGTCGGATACCGACTCGACGGCACCTAACAACAACAACAACAAAATGCAATTGCAATTTATGCGATTTTCAACTTACAACGGATTTATCAGGACACAAACCCATTCTAAGTCAAGAAAGGCGAAGATTCCAAGCTATGAGTTATTTGATTTGGGGTAGTCACTCCATTTACTATTCCAAAGAACCTTCTCAGAGAGGGGCTAACGTTGCCATGCAACCTAGCAGAAAATGGAGATCTCCCAACGAGGAAGCAGCAAAGGTAAGATGTGAATCCAGCACTCAGTGATTACAGATTCATCCAAGCATGGTTTCTTCACACTGAGTTCCCAGTGATTTACTGGATATTTCTGTCTGTTAGGCCAAAAAGGCAACAGAATGGCATACTGTCTGCAAATGGCATTCCTCATTAAAAAGGCATACTATCTGCATTAATAACCATTTCCTCTTAGCACCAAAGACTAAAATATTGGAGTTTTTCTCTTTCTTTTCTTTCTTTCTTTTCTCTTTCTTTCTCTCTCTCTTTCTTTGTTTCTTTCTCTCTCTCTCTCTTTCTTTCTTTGTTTCTTTCTCTCTCTCTCTCTCTTTCTTTCCTTTCTCTGTCTCTCCCTCCTCCCCTCCTTCCTTCCTTCCTTGTGTAATTGAACCCAGGACCTTGCCCATGTTAGGCAAGTGCTCTACCACTGAGCTGCACTCCCAGCTCCCCTTTTTGACTTTTTATGTTTGAGGCAGGGTCTCACTAGGTCGCACAGGCTGCCCATGGCCTTGACCTTGCAATCCTCAGCTCCCGGAGTTGCTCAGATTACCGGTGTGTGCCCGGTGTGTGCGGTGGTGCCCAGCTAAAATATTTTCTCTTTCTGATTGGTCACAAATCTGTGTGCACGAATGCACCCATGTGTGTCACTGCTTCCCCTCTCTCCCAAGCGATGACAGCCACATACGCAAAGCCATACAATCTTCGCAATCACCCCCGATCCTCTGTATTATTCTTAGTTTTCCTGGTGAGCAAACTGTAAAGTGCCAAGGCCTTCTAACATTTCTTATTGATCGCCCTTGCCATGCTCTTCTCCTCCCAGCCCCACCCCATAGCATTATGGGAGGGGACAAGAAAACACTCAATAAACAAAAAGCATTCAGATGGGACTGGGAGAGGGAGGGGGGCGATTCAGTGCCTTTGGGGGAAGGCTGTCCTGCCCAGACTGTGGAGGGCGAGGTCGGAACCCTTCAGGTAGTGCTAGGGCTGAGCTGGGAAGGCCCAGCAGAGGTGAAAATGTCAGGGAAGCTGCTAGAAACCAGACACGCAAGGGCAGGCTCTGGCCCAGCCAGGGGATTTTTTTTTTTTTTTTTTTTTTTTTTTGTGGTATTGCAGCTTAAACCCAGGGCCTCGCGCCTGCATGCTCAGTGAGTGCTGGACCACTGAGTTGCACCCCTGGCCCATTTTTTTTACTTTTTGAGACAGGGTCTCGCTAAGTTATGCAGACTGCCTCTGGTCTGGAACCTGAGATCCTCCCGCCTCTGCCTCTGGAGCCACTGGGATTACAGGTGTGCGCCACTGCACCCAGCCAGCTAGGGGATCTTAAAGGTGAACCAAACCCTTCCTTTGGGTCTTTGCGGGGACTCGAGAGTTTTCTAAGAACCTGGCCTCTCCAGGGGACTCCCCTGCAAGAAGAGTGTTGAGTTGGGGAGTCAGTGAACAGCAAGTGGGAAGTGGGGACCATTCACAGCCCCAGACACTGGGAAGCGGGGACCTGAGACACAAATCCCTGCCCTAAAGGCGCGAGGACGTTGTCACAGTCAGGGGCAAACGACCTTGACCATGTTTTCAGGCTTTTCTTTGCTTCTTCCTCCTACTCCTGGGTGGGAGGTAGGGACAGGGGTGGCTCGGAGGGAGCGCAGGGATGGAAATATCGCCATAGTGCCATCCGCCCTGTCATTTCAACCAGAATGACTTCTCTTCCCTGGGCTCCCTTTTGAGTAACTCCTGTGTGTCTGCCTCCCTCCCTGCAAATGGTGAGATTTCAACCAAGCCGCACCGTCGGCAATGCGGAGGGACACACGGAGCAGCCTATGGGTCTGCCAAGCAATGAAATTAGAATAGGGGTAAAGACAAGGTTAGGGCTGGGATTTAGCTCAGTTGGTAGAATGCTGCACTGCAGTCTCTGAGGTCCTGAGTTCGATTCCCAGCACCGCAAAAATGGGAGAAGGACGTGGCAACCCACTCCCTAGGCAATCCCGAAATGGTCAGCCGTTGAAAACCCTGTGAGGGTTATTATGAGTTGGATACCGACTCGAGGGCACCTAACAACAACAACAAAGACAAGGTACTGTGGCCCCAACAATCACCAGCAATTCGGAGAGAAATTTCCCACTAGATGGGGACTGGGTGCAGACTTTCTCGGACCTCCCCGTGGTTTCTCCTGACGACTGGGTTTATGAAAAAGCAATTGATGCACACACAAGTTCTGCGTGTGGCACGCCCTGTCCACATAATGGCTGGGTTTGTTGCTCACATTCAGGAGGTGGCACCAAGACACCCAGGAGGAAGAAGTCAGCAGGCCATGGGGCGGGAACTCAGCTGGCTGATTCCAGCTGGTTTAGAAGGCGGAGCCTGGCTCACTGGCCTGTGTTTACCAGGGCGGGGACTGGGAAGGGTAAAGGTGAGTCAGAGCCCACAGGCAGACATCATCCTCCTGAAAGGCGACCTTCACGGTCCCACAAGGCCCAGGGCATCCCAGCCTGTCACAGCAGCGCCTGTGCAAACATTCGCCCAGGAGAGGAGGAGGTGCCCTCACGCTGGAACCCCCTTCAAATGCCCAGAAAAGTTGCTGTTGTTGTTGTTAGGTGCCGTCGAGTCGTGTCCAACTCATAGAGACCCTTATAGGGTTTTCAATGGCTGACTGTTTCGGGATTGCCTGGGGAGTGGGTTGCCACATCCTTCTCCTGTTTTTGTGGTGCTGGGAATGGAACTCGGGACCTCAGAGACTGCAGCACAGCGCTCTACCAACTGAGCTAAATCCCAGCCCCACCCAGAAAAGAGAGGTTAGCAAATGCACACTGTAAACACAACAGCCCGGTGTCAGGCAGGCCTGGGTCCTGGGAGTGAGCACCAATAGGATCACACGCTTCTAGACAGTATTTCAGGGGGCAGTTTGGAAATAGGTGTCAAAATTTTAGACATCCGGATCGTCTACAGTTGAGCAAAGACTGCCTCTGTCGCACTGTGGCGTCCAATCCCATCAGATCTCAGAAGCTAAGCAGAGTGGGGCTTCATTGGTTCTTGGATGGGAGATCATCTGGGAACACCAGGTGCTGTAGGCTTGGGAGACCGCCGGACAACCCACTCCCCAGAAACAATCAGCCACTGAAAACCCTATGAACAGCAGAGAAGCACTGACAAGAGTGTTCCGCCTGTTGTACGTAGGGTTGCCATGAGTCGCATACCAACTCAATGGCACCTAACAACAACAACAACAACACAGTTAACTAAACAGAAATAAAATTCATATCCTCTTTGATCTGGCAATTTTATTTTGAGGAGTTTGCTTTAAAATACACCTGCAGCTGCTCAGTGGTCCAGCACTTGCAAAACATGCAAGTGCGAGGCCCTGGGTTCAACCCCCAGTACCAGAAAAAAAATATATACCTGCAATATACCTGGGTGCAATGACTCACACCTGTAATCCCAGTGACTCAGGAGGCAGAGGCAGGAGGCTGGAAGGTTTGAGGCCAGAGGCAGCGGGCATAACTTAGTGAGACCCTATCCTAAAATAAAAAGTAAAACAATGGGCTGGAGGTACAGCTCAGTGGTACTGTGTTTGCAAAGCATTCAAGCTCAAGGACTTGGGTTCAACCCCCCAGCATTGCAAAAATAAATAAACAAACAAACAGATAAATAGAAATATACCTGCAGAGGGACAGCATGATATATCTACAAGGTTACTCACTGAAGCAGTGTTTGTAAGAGGGAAAACAGGAAACACTGTTAGGGGACAGGTTAGAATGGGACACTCTGCAAAGGAGTACTATGCAGTCATAAAAGGGACTTGCATGTGCTGGCATGGGAAGATCTTCAGGATATACTGTTTCAGGAGAAAAAAAAACATTGTGTGGAGTATAGAATGACTGCATTCATTTTTTGAAAAGGCATGTGCGTTTCCATTGTTTTGTTGAAAGCTATGCAAGGTACTGTTACTGTAAAGGCAAGTAGGTGGGTCCAGCAGGTCCAGGAGGCCTTGCTGGGAAACTGGCAGCAGCTACCTTTTTGGTACAGCAAATATCACCTTGGTTTGTTTGTGTTCAGTGTACAAAAGAATTTATATGAGACGCAAATTATAGTAGAAAATACATTGTTGTTGCTAGATGCCGTAGAGTCAGGGTCCAACTCATAGCGACCCTATGTACAATAGGTGAAACACTATTGTCAGTGCTTCCCTGCTATTCATAGGGTTTTCAATGGCTGACTGTTTTTTGGGGGAGTGGGTTGACATGTCCTTCTCCCAAACCTACAGTACCTGGTGTTCCCAGGCGATCTCCCATCCAAGTACTAACCAGGCCTGACCCGAGATCTGACGGGATCTGATGTCTGATCTACTGGCTGCAGGCCAGTAGAAAATATAGATATTGTTTATTAAAGGCAGAGAATACAGACATAGGTATTAAAGATAGTACACCTTCGAGACATGAAGACGGGCAATGGTAATGAGCTATTGCTGCATAAAGCCAAGGCCACGTGTGTCTTTTATAATGAAATCTGGGCTTTCAGAAAAGGAAAGAAACACTCCTGGGGTCTGTGCCTGGAATAGGCTGATG
The DNA here is from genome assembly GCA_007922755.1 of Pedetes capensis. Classification (NCBI taxonomy): domain Eukaryota; kingdom Metazoa; phylum Chordata; class Mammalia; order Rodentia; family Pedetidae; genus Pedetes; species Pedetes capensis. The sequence continues at coordinate 37,679 of VMDO01009943.1, read as the reverse complement.
GACTCTCCAGTGCCTTCTAAGGGACGGAACCAGAACCAGACTTTTCAAAAGGTTAGGAATCCAGATGGTTGTGATCTGGATAAGGAAGCAGGCTCCCCTGAACAATGCCCTTTTCACTTGCTGCAGGTGGCTGAGTCCTTATCACCCTTCCCAGCTAAATGCAGGGGTAACTTTATTCCTCTGCTTCCTCCTTACAGGGAGGCACTGACCATCAGATCAAGGCATTTGCTGAGCGGGAGCTGACATTGACTTTCATATCCCAGGTGACAGGGGAGCATATGGCTGGGTAGGAGGTGGCTGCAGGGGCTCCTTAATTCCCTTTCTTCCTGCGCACTACCCTCTAACAGTACCTTTGAGGAAAAGGCCTTCCTTTACAAGAAGGGTGACTTCCTATTTTGTATTTTTCTGTGCAGGTTACATTTTAAAATAATATACACCTGTTACAGGTCAAGCATCTCTTATCCAAAATGCTTAGAATCAGAAGTGTTTGGGATTTTGGATTTCTTCAGATTCGGAAATATTTGCATATACATATCCATAATAAGATATTTTGGGGATAGGACCCAAGTCCTCTTGTTCTGTTTGAAGAGTTTCACTATGTTGCTCAGGCTGAACTTGAACTCGTGATTCTTGTGCCCCAGCCTCTTGAGTTGCTAGGACAATAGGTGCATGCCACCATGCCCAGCCTTTGGATCCAAGTCTAAACATGAAATGCACTTACATTTCATATATACCTTATACACATACCCTAAAGGTAATTTTATACAATATTTTTAGTGTACTTGTTTGTTTGTTCATTTGTTTGTTTTTGTAGTACTGGGGGTTGAACCCAGGGCCTTGCACCCTCATGCTCTGCAAGTGCTGGACCACTCAGCTGCATCCTCAGCCTATTGTTTTTACTTTTTGAGACAAGGTCTCACTAAGTTACACAGACTGCCTCTGGTCTCAAACTTTCGGTCCTCCCGCCTCCGCCTCCTGAGCCATTGGGATTACAGGCATGCTCCACTGAGCCCAGTGCTGTGTACCTATGTTTTGATTGCAAAGTCAGGTGGGGAATTTTCCACTGGCACAATCACATCAGTACTCAAAAAGTTTTGCATTTAAGAGCACTTTGGATTTGGGGTTTTGGATTATGGATGTTCAATTTGTAACAAAATTTAAAAGTAATGTTCACGTTGGTGTTAGGTACTGAGCAGGCTGCCTAAGCCCAAAGCCAAGGTCATAGTTTGAAGTCTGGATACCGTGCCTCTAGTTTTGAAGGGCATTTGGAAGATGTTCGGACAGCAAGATAATAACACGTGTGGGATACTGAATTGGTCCATGGGCAAAAGAGGACAGCAGATCCAATTTGCAGAAGACCAGGGACAAGAGTGCCGCTGGTGCTTTAAGGGCATCTCCCTGAGAGGCGACGAGCCACATTCTTTCTGTGAACACAGGACGATGGCCATGGCCCAAAGCTGACATGCGCTTGCTCCTACTGGGATGCTTCTGTGAGTCAACAGGAAAGGAACAGGCCTATCTGTCAGACTTTGACCTTTTAATTGACATTCTAGAGTTCTACCTTTTGCTTTCTATTCTTCGGCTGCAATAAAGCACTTACTTCCATTAGATATGAAAGAAAAATGGAAGATAAATATTTGTGTGTCCTCATGCACAAGGGGGCTGGGGTTTAGCTCAGTTGGTAGAGCGCCGCTCTGCAGTCTTTGAGGTCCCGAGTTCGATTCCCGGCACCACAAAAACGGGAGAAGGACATGGCAACCCACTCCCAAGGCAATCCCAAAACAATCAGCCATTGAAAACCCTATAAGGGTCTCTATGAATCGGACACAACTCGATGACACCTAACAACAACAACAACATGCACAAGGCACCGGGCACCAGCATGGGGCTTATGGCATCTTTCAGCTTTTTGGAATGTATGTACTCCCAACATTTTGGTGAGGTGAAGACTGTCTTTGAACCAGGTGTGCATGTGTGGAGTACAAAGGGCAGAGTCCACGGAAGGAGGATATCTGGGAGGGATGGCTCAGCAGTTGGTAGCCAACAAGCCACGCCCACCGCCTCTCAATTTTCGAGTAGTTGGGACTAAAATTTGCTGGACCGGTAAGGATATGCCAGTATTTTCCATGACCTCATTTGTTTCTCACGACCCCTATAAGACACAAGTAGTATAATCCCCGTCACTATTTTACAAATGGGGAAACTGAGGTCTAAGATTGTAATGCACCAAATTGCTTGGGGAAGAGGTGATGGGAAGGCACAGGGGGAGACGGCTCACAAGGCTGGGGAGGAGAGAAAGGCTGGAGGACTGAGGAAGGCGTGTGTACTACTTTCCTTCATTCATTATGTGCAGCCCTGCCCGAAGTCCAGCATTTGTGTAGCGTGTCCACACCCATGATCGCACTGAATCCCTGAGACTTGACACTGGGATTTCTGACTTCATTTTCTTTGCTTTTTCTGCTGCCCCACAGCTCACTTCCGATGCCATTCTCAAAGCCGAGTGTCCACACTGCAGGTCCAGTGGTCTCTCAGCCAGGCTGGCTGCAGTCAATCTTCCTGCAGGGTCCACCCACTGGACCAGTGGTCCACAGCCAGAGCAAATACAGTTACCACCCAGCCTGGGACAGGTTGAGTTCTAAAGTAAGTGTTAGTCACAAAACTGGAGCAAAAGGCCTTTGTGGGGACTGACTCAGTCTGCATGGTTACATCCGTGACCCACTTGATCTCAGAAAGCCAAAGGCAGCTCTCAAGGAACAGGCTTCCCAGCCAAGGGCCTGCGCCATTTACCTATGCGGTGTCACATGAATCTGTCAACCTCTCTGTGCCAGTCACCTCAGGAGGAGGAGCTTCATAACACTGTGCAGCCCTGGAGTTGTTGGGAAGGTCCAATAAGCCTGACCATCAAGCCAATCCCCGAGTCCTTGAAGGGGCAGGGTTGTTTTTATTTGATAGCATGATCAGGAAGAAGCACACAGGGTGGCAACCTGGGTCACAGACAAGCTGAGTAGGGGAGGGAAAAAAAGGTTGGCAAAAAAATGACAAGGGAGGGTAAGGTATCCTGGTTTTGTTTTAATTAAACATAGGATAGTTGCTACATACAGTATCCCTGTATGAAAATGCGGTTGTTAAAATGTTACAGTTGTTTATCTCTGTGTCTACTTTCTGTGTGGTCTTAGTTTTCAATTGAGCATATATTTATGAAATGTATACATACACAAAGAGCTATCTGCATTGTGAAAGATCAGATCAAATAAGATAATGGCTGTCAAGGTATTCTGCAAAATGAAATAAAATCTGTGAGCGGATGATACCGCTTTCCATATTGTTTGTTATCCTGTGATTTATTCCAGCTTGCTGCTACAGCAAGCTCTTCAAATAACAATGAGCCCCAGCAGAAGAAATAGCCTTCCTTTTAACTTTCTCTGCCTGAAATGTCAACCTGAAAAGGATCATCTTCTGTGTCAATGAACAGTTCAAATCTTGATACTGTAAATGAATAGTTCACATATTCCATCATTTCAGAAAGACAGTTTTTCACATTCTAACATTCTGGAATTAGGATATATCATAACCAATGGTTTGTCTTAGGCTAAGTGGTAGTGTTTTTCCATTTCTGAAGCAGTAAATAATGATGTCCCTCTTACAAGCAGTAGCATTTTTGTTGTCAGGTGTTGTTGAGTTGGGTCCATCTCACAGTGACCCTATGTACACCAGAAAGAAACAGTATCCAACACCGTGCCATGCACACTATGGTTTTATGTTTGAGCCCATTGTCGAAGTCACTGTATTTTGTCTCACTTTGAGTATAGCCACATCAGCAAACAGAGGTCCCAAGGGCTTTATTCTGCGCCCATCACTAAGGTCAACTCTGCTTTGAGGAGGCAACTCTTCCCCAGACATCTTTTGAATGCCTTCCAGCCTGGGTGGCTCATTTTCTGACACTATATTTGACAGGTGCTGGGATTTAGCTCAGTTGGTAGAGTGCTGCTCTGCAGTCTCTGAGGTCCTGAGTTCGATTCCCAGCACCACAAAAATGGGAGAAGGACGTGGCAATCCACTCCCAAAGCAATCTGGAAACAATCAGCCATTGAAAACCCTATAAGGGTCACTATGAGTCAGACACAACTTGATGGCACCTAACAACAACAACAACAACAACAATATTTGACAGTGTTTCTCTATTATTCATAAAGTTTTCAATGCTTAAGTGTTTCAGAACTGGGCTGCCGGGTCCTTTTCTCTATCTATCTTAGTCTGGAAGATCATCTGAAACCTGTGCACCATGGGTGGCCCTGCTGGTCAGAAATATCAGTGGCATGACTTTCAGCATCACAGCAACATGCAAGGCCCCACAGCATGACAAGCTGACAGACACGTGGGGGAGTGGCATTTTAGGTGTGATGAATTATGGCACATGTTGTTGTTAGGTGCCATCGGTATGTGAGTCGGTATCCAACTCATAGTGACCCTCATAGGGTTTTCAATGGCTGACTATTTCGGGATTGCCTTGGGAGTGGATTGCCAGGCCCTTCTCCCATTTTTGCGGTGCTGGGAATTGAACTCGGGACCTCAGAGACTGCAGCACGGTGCTCTACCAACTGAGCTAAATCCCAGCCCTTATGGCACATACTATTTATTAATCACCAGGCACTGTTATATGACAGTGAACGTGACATGAACATGGCATGAAGGTGAACGTGCCTGTACACATTGAAAAGGAAATTACCTAAAGACTTTGCTGTGCAAACTTGTGGTCCGGTGGTAGGTGGCTTGACCTTGGTAGCTTCTCATTGGGGGCACTTTTTCAATATTAAATCACCGCTTCATACCATCACAGATGTAAGATATAAAGATTCTGATTATTCCATAAGGACTGTATGCAGAATGAATCTCACTTCAAGAACTGTGTAGTAGTTTCACTGGCGAGGTTGATGATTACTTTTAGAGTTTTTGTCTTTAAAGTTTCTATAGCTGTCACCCCCATCGCTAATCCCACCCCACTACAGGATGAGACAAGTGTCCCCAATGACAAGCTACCAAGGCCAAGCCACCTACCACTGGATCACAAGTTTGCAAAGCAAAGTCTTTAGATAATTTCCTCTTCAATGTGTACAGGCACATTCACGTTCATGTCTATTTCACCCTAAAGATTCTTTGGATGTGAAGTGCCCTTCAACAGAAGAATGGATAAAAAAAAAACTATGGTACATATGCATAATTGAATACTACTCAGCAAACAAAAACAATGAAATAAGGCCATTGGCAGGAAAATGGATGGAATTGGAGAAAATTATTTTAAGTGAACGAACACAAGCTCAGAAAGAGAAACACCACATGTTCTCACTCATATGTGGGGGCTGAATCAAAGTTATGAGAAGGAAAAAATCCTATACAAAGGTCGGATCATAATAAAAGAAAAAAAAAGCTAAGAATGGTGTTATTATAGATGGTCTAGAAAATGCATGTAATAGTTCTGACAAGGTAAAAGGAAAGTTCACTACAGAAAAAGTTTCTATCTTAAACACAACTGGAACCCAAAGATATACAGAAAAATATTACCATAAAAAGACAAGTAAATGGTACAGAAGTCTTTGATGGGGGGTGGGTGGGAAGTGGGGAGGAAGCACACAAGAGGGGTAAGGGGGAACCTATATGAATAATGTACAACAAAATGCATATATGGAAATGTCACAATGAAAAGTATGTCAGAATGAATCACATTAAGGTGTACATTCAAAATTTCCAATAATAATAAAAAAAAAAAGTTCTTTGGACGTTAACATTTGAAGCAGGCCGCCGCTCCATCCCCAGGTTGTACATCCATACGGGATTACTATGATTTCTGACCCTCCCATGATTTTCCTGCCATACACCATACTCCAGTGTTTGCTAAACCTCAGTCATTTTCAGCTAGTTTAACAACTTTTTTTTTTCAGTGCTGAGGGGTTGAAACCAGGGCCTCACACATGCTTTTGCAAGTGTTCTGCCACTGAGCCACACACTCAGTCCACTTTCTACTTTTCATTTTGAGACAGGGTCTCACTAAGTTACGCAAGCTGCCTCTGGCCTTGAACTTGTGATCCTCCTGCCTCTGCCTCCTCCCTAAGTCACTGTGATTACAAGCATGGGGTACTGTACCCAGTTTATTTAAACAACTTCTTTGTATCCAAGTTGCACCAGACCCTATGCTTCAAAATGTTCTAAACTATCCCTTTTAATTTGGTTTCATCCTAAACAGCAATCTACATAAAAATGAGCAGTTTGGTGTGCTCATTTTATTTCTACAATATGTAAAAGTAACTGAGGAGACAAATGATGTTTTTGTTTTGTTTTGTTGTATGCTGAGACAAAGTCTCACTCTGTAGCCCAGGCTGGCCTTGAACTCAAGATCTTCTTGCTTCAGCCTCCTGAGTGCTAGGATTACAGGCATGGGCCACTGTGCCTGGCTGAGACAAAAGGTTTTTAAAACCCAGATGAGGCTGTGTATCCCTATTTTGTGGTCCGCTTGGTGCTGTGGTCCATGTTGAACTTGTGTACTGGGTCCATCCCCACCAATTTCAAATAGTCATAAGGAATTTAAATGACTTCTCTTCTATTTCCCAAAAGTCTTTTTCTCTGCTATGGAAAGTCTGGGCTGGGAGCTAGCTCAATTGGTAGAGCGCTGAGCTGTAGTCTCTGAGGTCCCAAGTTCAATTTCCAGCACTGCAAACATGGGAGAAGGACGTGGCAACCCACTCCCAAGGCAATCCCGAAACAGTCAACCATTGAAAACCCTATGAGGGTCTCTATGAGTTGGATACCGACTCAATGACACCTAACAACACCAATAACAACAATGGACAGTCTTGCATGGCAAGACCAGACTCCCCCCAGTAGTTGGTAGGTGGGAGTCCAGGGTTTCGTTTCTGCATGTCGAAACTGCCTTGTACTCATGTTCTGAATTTTCTGCACCTCCCATCAGGGGTCCTCCCAGCCAGCATCTGCAAGATGCTGCACCCCTGGGCTGAGGGCAAATCTTGAGAATGACAGGACCCCTTTTCTCAGGCACCTGCTATTTACTCTTTCTCTTCCCAGAAGGGCTTCCTGCAAGCTCTGCCAGCACTGCTCAGTCTTCTTTCCCTCTCAATCTCCAGGAAGCTTAGAAGGGTGGCTTCTTCCCTTTTGGTCTCTTTTAAGCCCCCCTTGATTTGGAACAGCTTTCCACACCCCCACATAGCCTGGGTGCCCAGGGGCCATGGCTCCTCCAACTCATCCCAGGCTCTCTGCATCCTCTCAGGCATCTGTCCTTCAGGCAAGGCCAAGGGGGCTCCGCTGGCTGCTCCTTTGGGCATAGCCACCAGCCCCCCAGTGGGAAAGGCGGTCAGAACAGTGGCTGTCCTCGCTAGCCTCGTCTGGAGCCCCCAAGCCTTCCCCTATCAGACGGCTGGCCATGCTTCTAAAGGCAGATCTTAGCAAGGCTCCCCGGACCTGCCTTTGTCCACCTCTTATCCTTGTTGTTGTTGTTGGGTGCCATCGAGTTCTGTCCAACTCACAGTAACCCTCATAGGGTTTTCAATGGCTGACTGTTTCAGGACTGCCTTGGGAGTGGGTTGCCACGTCCTTCTCCCACTTGACGGTGCTGGGAATCGAACTTGGGACCTCAGGGACTGCAGAGCAGCGCTCTACCAACTGAGCTAAATCACAGCACTCAAAGTAAAAGTAGCTGCTCAGTAAGTTTCTCTAACTGAATAAAGAAGCCAAAAGAATGAGGCAGGAAGACCAGCTAGAAATATCAGCCCCAATGACTCCTGTTCATGGTATTGACTAAAAATGAAATAAAACCAAGAAGATAATTGACCAATTTCTTGTCACATAAAATAAACTATTACTCTGTACCACAAAAGAAAGAAACCCTGATTTCAATGCTATTCTGAAAGAAAGAAAAATATGCCAAGCTTTGCCAGCGACTGCAGCAAAGTTTATATCAACCTGATTAAAAAGTATCTCAGGCTGTGCACGATGGCACACGCCTGTAATCCCAGCAACTCAGGAGGCAGAGGCAGGAGGATCACAAGTTTGAGGCCAGAAGCAGCCTGCATAATTTAGTGAGACTCTGTCTCAAGATAAAAAAATTTTAAAAGGGCTAAAAGTACAAACCAGTGGTAAAGCACTTGCAAAGTATATGTGAAACCCTGAATTCAACCACCTAAGGACTGGAAAAAGAAATAAAAGAAGAAAAAAAATAATGTATCTCAGGACTCACTACTGCTCTCAGTATCTCTTCTAAGGTGATTGCAAAATATGTGTCATTTACAACTCATGAAAAATGGCGGAGGCATAGGAACACAAGATAATCAACCACTCCCATTTTATGTTTTTTTTTTTTGGTAGATTATTTTATTTTCTGAAAAACGAACTATTTGGGGCACATCTGAATGAGGACTCAATCTTTAAAAAGTGCTTTCTGTGGCTAGTGAAATTATTTATTTTCTTGCCTATGTGTGTTTTCTTTTTTTCTTTTTTTCTTTTTTTTTACAAGCTAGTATGGAATATCCAAAGAATACAAAGGGTAGCATTGTAAATAGAGGTGACACAGGTATGGTGCTGGTGTGTCACCACCCACTTAGGAGTGCTGTGTTGGGTATGCTGAGTGGGGGAAGGATCCAGACTGTGATCAGCAGAGGCTCAATGTACGGCACCTTTTGTTGTGGGGATACTGAGCTATGGAGTTAATGAGCCCAGGAGAAAAACCAAGCCCAAGGGGAAGGAGCATCCCCTGGGCACCACAGTCACACCAACGCCAAACCAAACACAGAAGCGAGAAACACCCACTTCTGTCGTGGACACGTCAGGATGCTCGGTTGGCCTGATCTGTGGCACAGGATGCCATGTTCCTTAAGGAGTAAAATGTAGCCATAAATACATCCGTCTAAGAGTGTTTGTTGTTGTTGTTAGGTGCCGTCGAGTCGTGTCCGGCTCATAGCCACCCTTATAGGGTTTTCAATGGCTGATTGTTTCAGGATTGCCTTGGGAGTGGATTGCCAGGTCCTTCTCCCATTTTTGTGGTGCTGGGAATCGAACTCGGGACCTCAGAGACTGCAGAGTGGCGCTCTACCAACTGAGCTAAATCCCAGCCCCTAAGAGTGCTTAGGGTATGAAAAAGATACATCCACCAGATCAGACATCATAGACCACAGGGAGGGTGGCTGACCAGGGTGGGAAAGTGGAGGGTCCTGTGGGCACATCTCAGGAGAAGCAGCCACGAGAGCGGCCACTAATTAACACTGCAGCTCAGTGTCACCAGGAGCCTACAGGCTCAGAGCAACTCAATGTGTGAAGATAAACCACAGCGCCAGCCTGATGGGAGGACTCAGCCCTTGCCCTGCCATTTCTTCTCCTGCCCCACACCTTGGACTTGCAGAATGGAATAAAACCAGGGCTGGGCTCCAGGAATTTAGAAGAGGCGTGTGTGGGAGGGATCAAGAGTAAGCTTGATGATTCACTGAAAAGCTTAGTGTAGACAGGAAGGCAGGTGCTTGTCTTTTGATGTCCCTGGTATCGGTTATCTAGCAGAAGCCACACCCAAACTGCAAGTCCAGTTTGCAGAAGGCAAGCAATGCAGTGGCCCGTGGGCGAGGAAGGCTGCGGGCGTGCGCAGCAGGAAGCGGAGCCATGTTCTTTTGGCAGAATTCCAAGGGGCTCTTGCTGAGCACGGCTCCCCATTCAATAAGCCAATTCTGGGGCTGAATTTCCATTAACACTAATTTGGAAGATTGGCACGTATTCACTGGGAGCTTACCCGGGAATCTCACTATTGTGAACGCCGCCTTCTTATGGCCAGCTTCAATTCTCACTCAAGGGTCAATCGCAAGCAAATTCAGATGTTTAAAACTTATTAAAATATGTTTATTCAGGGTTAATGGTACTATGATGAAAGAATTGTAATATTTTGTAAGTTTTTAAAAGAAAAATACTTTTTACATCGACTTTATGTTTCTTAGTGGAAAATGTACTCAAATTTGGTGCATCTTGAACATAAACATGTTTTTAAATTTTATCAATTTCATTTGTTTAAATTAGTATATAGTATAATTGAGTTTCACTATGGGGATTACCCTATGGCTGTACCACATACTTTTTCCTTCCCTCACGACCCTCCCATGTTGCTTCCGCTCTACTTCCATGATTCCTCTCTCACCTCCAGATACATCCCCTTGACAATCTTACATACATACATATATATTGTCTTTTTAGATAAATCTAGCTTCTGCATATGAGAGAGAACATGTGGTACTTGTCTTTCGGGAACAGGAAAGGGAGGTAAAGAGCAATTCCCAGAGACTCAGGAGGCAGAGGCAGGAGGATCTTAGTTCCAAGGCCAGAGACAGCCTGTGTAACACAGTGAGACATAGTCTCACTTTAAAAAAAAAAAAAAGGGGCCGGGCGCAGTGGTGCACGCCTGTAATCCCAGTGGCTTGGGAGGTGGAGGCAGGAGGATCGCAAGTTCGAGACCAGAGGCAGTCTGTGTAATTTAGCGAGACCCTGTCTCAAAAATGGCCTGGGGGTGCAGCTCAGTGGTCCAGCACTTGCAAAGCATGCAGGAGAGAGGCCCTGGGTTCAACCCTCAGTACCAAAAAATAAATAAATAAATAAATAAATAAAAATAAAAATAAAAAAGGGGCTGGGGGGTGCAGCTCTGTGGCAGAGTGCTTACAAAGCATGCATGAGGCCCCAGGTTCAGCCCTCAGTCCTGGGAAAAAAAAAAAAAAAGCAATTAGGCAGAAGGAGAGAGAACACCCTCCCTCTCCGAGAAGGGACTCTAACTGAATGGAGGTCTTAGCAGCCTTACAACTAAAAAGGCTCTTAAGAAAGCTACATGTTTCAAGACCAGGTTCAGTAAAAGGCAGCACAGCAAGAATGCCAATCATTCCAGGGACTGTGGCACATGCCTGTAATCCCAGCAACTCAGGAGACCGAGGCAGGACAATGACAAACTCGAGGCCAGAGGCAGCTCATGCAACTTAGCAAGATCTTGTCTCAAAATAAAAAATAAAATGGGGTTAGGGGTGCAGCTTAGCTAAAACAAACAAACAAACAAAAAAGATTTCCAATAGTAGCCTCGGGCAAGTTGTGTAACTTCTGTCAGCCTCAGTTTCTTTTCCTGTAAAATGGGAATATAATAATAAGGCCCTACCATCCAAGTGCCTTTGAGGGCAGGAAATGAGAGAAAATGTGGAAGTTCATGTTACACTGGCCTACAGTAAGTGGGAGGTGAAGTTTTGCATTGCGTCTTACTAATAATAAGGGAACTGGCAATGCTGGACATGTGATGTTTCCAGAAAGAAACTAAGTACCTTCACCTCATTCAGCTCACAGGAGGACAGCAGAGATAGGACTGAATTAACATATATGGAACCTCTGAAGTCTCACGTTGCTCAAGTTCTGCAAAATCGCTCATTATAAAGGTGAGACGTTTGAACGTAGGATTCTCTGAGAATAAGGATCAGCCACAGCAGAGTTTAAGGGAAACAGTAGCAACCGAGAAGACAGAGACCTCAGCAGGCTGACTAAAAACGAGACCAGCTAACACAGATGCATACGAAGGACTGTCTTAAATAACAGGTTGATGCTTTGTAGAGAAAAAAAATGAAAGTATTTAGACAAATAACAAAGTAAAAGAGGTAAGCAAGGGGCGGAATAGTCCTATATTCACATGCAGAATCCTAAAACTGAACGCACTTTGAAGGAGCCTTGCCTATCAACCCCCCCAAAGGCCTGATTTTGCAGATGAGAAATCTAAAGGCAGAGTGGTGACAGGAGGGGTCCACGGTGCCAGTCCTGGGTGTGAACTAGGAGTAGAACTAGGGTCTTCCAACCCCTACCAGGTCCTGTGTGCGTCTCTGCTCCCAGCCTGTCCTGAGCAAACCTGTTGTTGTTGTGAGGTGCCGTCGAGGCATGTCCAACTCATAGCGACCCTTATGGGGTTTGCAATGGCTGATTATTTCAGGATTGCCTTGGGAGTGGGTTGCCACATCCCTCTCCCATTTTTGCAGTGCTGGGAATCGAACTTGGGACCTCAGAGACTGCAGAACGGTACTCTACCAACTGAGCTAAATCCCAGCCCAAGTAAACCTGTAGCAGAGGTTTTATCACCCACAGAGGTTCTAGGAAGAATGAGGTACTATTCTTGATGCTTATCATAATAAGCTGAGTCTGTGCATTTAAATATTTTAAACTCTGTCTTTCTTTCTTTCTTTTCCTTTCTTTTCTTCTTGATACAGGGTCTTCCTGTGTAGCCCAGACTGTCCTGGAACTCTCTATGGAGACCAATATGGTCTTGAATTTGCACAATCCTCCTGCCTCAGTCTCCTGGGTACTGCAATGACAGGCGTGTGCCACCACACCCTGCTCAAAATATTTTAAATTTCTTAAATAATAAGTCTTCCCATTTGTGAGTCTTGACCCTCTGCCAGTCAGACCACATGAGGATACTGGTGTCCAGCCACAGGGTCCATATCAGACTTCACTCTGGGGTCCGCTTTCCTAAAACCGCCTGCCTCCACCAAAATACAGGCTTCCGTTTATGGAGAGAAAAAATAGAAGCCTGGGTACTGCCTTCAAAAACAGAAACAAGATGGAGAAGGGAGAAAGGTGGGGGAATGTCTGCAGAAACTGGAAAGCTATAATCTAAGTGGAGACCTCTGGCTATAGAATTTCACGGTGTTCCTTGCAATCGTAACTCTCTCCTGCTGGAATAACTAAAATTCAAAATGAAACAGAAGCTGACCATGTCTGATGTGATTATGGGGCCTGGGTGAGTCACACTACCGAAAATTCCCAACTCCATAGAAATTTCCATGCAAGGAAACTTCTGGTCATTGCAACTTAATATGGTATTCTGTGAAGCACAGAAAGCACCAGAAGGGCAGCTCATATCAAGAGACGTGTGACAATGCTTGAGCCCTATGTGCCAAACAATATGTCAGGTGCTCTGTACACATTGTTTTGTTTGGCTTCAAAAGAATTCTAGGAATGGGGGTGGGGGCGGTACTATGATCACAATTTAACAGATGGAGAGAAAAAACCGTCATGGAGATTTGATGGCTTGAGAAACCCATAATAGCTTCCATTAAGGGTGTGGGTGAAGCAGGGCATGGCAGCGCACGCTTATAATCCTGTGACTCGGGAGGCGGAGCCAGGAGGATCACAAGTTCAAGACCAGAGGCAGCCTGCATAATTAGTGAGACTGTCTCACAATAAAAAGTAAACAATGTCGGCTGACGGTGCAGCTCAGTGGCTGGGTGCTTGCAAAGCATGCGTGAGGCTCTGAGTTCAACTTCTAGTACAACACACACACACACACACACACAAAGGCTGTGGGTAGAAGACAAAACAAACACCGTCTAATCAACACACACACACACACACACAAAGGCTATGGGTGGAAGACAAAACAAACACCGTCTAATCTGGAACCTAATCTGCACCCTTTCAACAGTTTTGAGGGGCTACAAAATCCGAAGTGGATTAGAATTGAGTGCAAATTGGACTGACAGTGAGGAGTCGGGTTGCGACTCTTGCCCCCATGTCCAATCCACACACAATTCTAATCTGCCTCTGAAACTGTTGAAAGGGCGTGGATCAGAACCAAGAACACACAGTAGATTCCCCATTCTATGAAACACCCCAAGAAAGCAAGTTTTCACGCGCTGCTTTTAGATCCCACGATGGCAAACGAGATGAAAGGTTCCGTTGGCCGCACTACAACCAGAGGCACTTGCAGCCCACGGAGTGCCTGACCCACAGAACACAATGGGGACAGTGAGAAGCCTCGGCGAAGTTGACAAGCCGAGCTTTGGAGCCGTTCTGGGACATCGGGTCTCGGTTATGTCTCCTTCAAAGTAATTTTCGAAGCCCGCTTCAAAGGCAGACTTCCCCACGCCCTGGTCTTCAGTCTGAGCAGGCTTCTCACTGAGAGTTCTAGAGGAATAGATTTTGATTTTCCTTTGCGGCAAAGGTGCCTCTCAGCAACCTCGGGGCACTCAAATACATGAAAAAGAACCTCCCAGAAACTCTCACTCTGATAAAACAGGCAAGGCAGACATCAATTGCCAAAGCAGCACTGGCTCGGAATCCACGGAAGGAAATTTTTTACGTAGCTCCCAAAGTCAAACAGCACGCTGCTCATGGCACTGCGAAGTCAAAGCTGGTGGTAACCTCCGGCTTCCCTTGTTGTACGGACATGAACGAGAGCCCAGGAGGCTGGGCAGTCATAACAGAAAGCACTTTATGAAAGGAAGCAAGACACACTCAAGACCCGCTCTCTATGGTAGGCGGAAATAGCTCGCTCACCCTGTTGTGTGGACGACAGTGTGCTCAGTCTGGGGAAGGACAGTGAATAGAAAATAGAGGTCAACATCATCACCTTGCGCAGAGGGCTGGGCTTCAAAATGGCCAGCAAGACGACAAGTTTATTTGCAAAAACATTTGCATGGTTTCTGGTTGCGAAAATGCAAGAAAGACTTGTACTATATGCTCTGTTCCCAAATGCACAAATATCTATTTCTCCATGAGTCCCAAAATACGAGGAAAAGGAGCACCAGCCATCTGAACATTCTCCCCTGTCTGTGACCCTTTCCCTTCCTGGGAGTCAGGCCAAAATCGCAGTATTACTTACTAATCAGGTAAGCAACACCCAAAGATACCAGGGAGTGACTAAGTGTCAATTAAGGTTTATTGGAATCAAGAGGAAAAGGCCTCAGCATTTGTTTAATAGAGATTGGCTAGGTTTAAGATGTGGAAGTAGCTGCTTGCTTTGGACTTGGGGGAGGGGGGAGCTCATTTCAGTTTATTTTCTTTAAATTCAATGCAATGAAAAAGAGAACAAAGGTTAGAAAGAAGAGAAATAGCTTGAGATGCTGAGAAAGATAAAAGGCAAATGGTGTAAATTAAACATGAGGGAAACATTAAAGAAGTGAAGGAAATAAAACAACCCTAGAGATCTAAACATACACAAAGAAAAGTTGTTTGATCATAGAACGAGCTGTAGGAATAAATAAAAATTGTTGTGGAATAAATAAAATGAAATACCATAAATGCTCTAAAGGAAGAAAAAAGAAAAGTAAAAAGTTCCTTCCAACTTCCATTATAAGGAAATGAGAGCTCTTTTTGCTTGATGTAACTACAGTTCACATGCTAAGTAGTAAATCCACCTTCTAAAACACCTAACATCCTATTTTGTGTGGTGTGTGTGTGGTACTGGGGGTTGAACCCAGGGCCTCGCGCCTGCATGCTCTGCAAGTGCTGGACCACTGAGTGGTACCACCAACTCTTTTTTTTTTTTTTTTTAACTTTTTGAGACAGGGTCTCACTAAGTTACATAGACTGCCTCTGGTCTCTAATTTGCAATCCTCCTGCCTCCGCCTCCTGAGCCGCTGGGATTACAGGCATGAGCCACCGGGCACGGCTAACACCTAACGTTCTTTATGAACGTGATCTGGACATGATGGCGCAGGCCTGTAATCCTGGCACTCAGGAGCCTAAGGCAGGGAGAACAACGCAAATTCGAGGCCAACCTGGGCTACCAGTTGAGACTCCAAAAACTAAAAAAGAATCAAAGAAGTCAGGTGTGGAGGCACACACCTGTAATCCCAGTGACTCAGGAGGCAGAGACAGGAGGATCTCGAGTTCAAGGCCAGAGGCAACCTGTGTAATTTGATGAGACCCTGTCTCAAGATAAAAATAAATGTAAAAGGGAGCTGGGGGTGCAGCTCCATGATAGAGCGCTTGCAAAATATGCACAAGGCCCTGGGTTCAACCCCCAGGTAGAAAAAAAGAAAGAAAAGAAAAGAAAAGATATATATGAACCAAACCGGTGGAAACATTCTGTGCAGCGGGTGGGTTTGTTTTGAATGGCTATGGTTAAAGTCAAGATGTGATTTTATTTCATTTTTGGTCGTGTACAATTTCACCAGGAATCTGAGGCAAACTGCTCAGGTTTGAGTATTCTTCAACATGTCCAACTGGGGCTCCCTTGCTCTCCAGATCAAGTCCCCATCCCTTTTTCCTAAGTGTGTTTTGGGGGCACCTTCTGGCTGTGAGTTTTACACCACTGGAGAAATGAACACCAAGCGTCCACTTCAACTGTCCAGCAGGTGTGCCGCGACATTAAGGGGCTACTGCCAGAGGAACAAAGCCACCGTCAGGCATGGGACCGGGCAGCACCGCAGAAGGCTACGGACGGCAGAGGGAGGCCGAGAACAATGCGGGGTTCCTTCCTATTCTGTTTCGCCCCCCTGCGTTTTGAATAGACTGAGCCAGCGCCAGGCGCTCAGCGGTTCTCAAAGGCCCCATTGTAAGGGCTCTGCTTTCCCGGCGAAGTTAAGGTTGCTGTAGTAACCTTCGCCATGAATTTCCTGACCAGTGCGATGAAAATCTCAACCGAACTGTGACAGGACTCTGGCTGCAGACAGGCCTCCAAAGTGACCATGGGCCTGTCCACCAAGGCGGATCTTTCCGTATCTGAACATAACCCACCATCTGCTGCCTAAGCCATTCACACAGGGGAAGAATTTCTTTTTTCTTCTTTCTTTTCTTTTCTTTTTTTTTTTTTTTTTTTGGTGTGTGTGGTACTGGGGGTTGAACCCAGGGCCTGGCACTTGCATGCTTTGCAAGTGCTGGATCCCTGAGCTGCACCCCCAGCCCATTTTTTACTTTTTTGAGACAGGGTCTCACTAAGTTACGCAAACTGCCTCTGGTCTCAAACTTGCGATCCTCCTGCCTCTGCCTCCCGAGACACTGGGATGACAAGTGTGTGACACCACGCCCGGCATGGGGGCAGAATTTCTATGACCCAGAGCTTGAAAAGAGAACATGGATAGAGTGCCGGCGGGGGGGGGGGGCAGGGATACGAGTAAATGGGAGGACACAGATAGAGGGGAGGCCCCGGCTCATTTCCTTTGCTGAGTGGGGAAAGCCACTGTTGTGGAGCAGGGAGGCACAGGGTACCAGGAATCCAAATGCCACAGGTGAGGAATAGCCTGCGCTGGGGTGGGAGAACCCGGTTCAGGATTTGGCAGAACATCCCTTTTATTCAGCCAATGGGGAGAAAAGGCAGGAGGCAGCTAGGCAAGGGGGCGCACACCTAGAATCCCAGCATTTGGCAGGCAGAGCCAAGAGGATGGCGGGTTTGAGGGCAGCCTCTGCTACATAGTGAGACCTCTATCTCACCCCACCTCCCAGAAAAGGCAGAAGGCACCCCAGTTTACCAGATGGAAGGAATACTAAGCTAGAACGAACTCTCCCACCAGCCCCAGTTAGCTTTATAGAGGACTCAAGGGGCCAAGCAATGTTCTGAGCCCTTTACATACATGAACTTGTTCGTCGTCCCAACAAACCTGTAAGGCTGGCATTGTTATTAGTAAAAGGATGAGGAGACCCTAGCGCAAAGAAGTTATGTAATTTGCCCCAGACTGGCAACCAATGAGCCAACGTTCTGGCTCCAGTCTTTTCTTTTCCTTCTCTATCCAGCTTTTCCATGTAGGTGATGGCTGTTCAGCTCTGGAGCGTAGGGGTGAGGAGGGGGCCGGGAGCCTGCATTTGGGATTTTCTATCTGAGATGTTCTTGCCACAGGCTGGGGCAAGATTGTGCAGAACAGGGAGGAAATGGAAGGAAGAAAACCGTGACAGGAAGCCTTGCATCCATTTGCTCATTCATTCCTTTGGCCTCGTTCTAGGCACTGTGCGGGCACTGAGGTAACATTTGCCGACCACACCTGAAAGCGTCCTGCCTGCCTTCATTGAGCTTACGTTCTCATTGGCAAGGGAGAAAATAGAAAACCAAACTAAACAATATTTTAGATATTGCTAAACGCTATGGGAAAAACCCAATGAGGTGATGTGATAGAGGTGGGAAGCTAGAGAGGGCTTTCTCTTTAGAGCTAACTTCTAAGCAAAGCCACATATAGCAAAACCCAGCCGCAAAGGCCTCAGAGGGGACAAAGAAGGCCACCCATGAAGCTGGAAGGACCAGGAGGGAGCAGTGAAATTGGGTTTCTCCTAAGTGCTCAGAGCTGTGGTAGACACCCGTGGTAGACAAAGACAGAGCCAACCCATTCATTCACGTAGTCCACACGTCTGGTAGCTTCATAAACACCAAAGCCAGAGACGCTAATGTCAGATGCTTATCAAAATCCTCAACAGGACAGCGTGAGTGCAATCATGACCACTTCTTGTCAACCTTGTTGACCAAAAAGACTAACACCTACCCGAACCCCGGAATCGTACCAATGTCAGGTTGACGTTTACAGAATAATGAATGTTTGAGACCTACTCAGTGAGCTCTCTCCAAATTCTCCAAATTGCTACATAGTGGGTGTTCAAGAAAATCTTGTTGAATGAATAAATAATAAGCCTGAAAATTGTTGTTAGGTGCCATTGACTTGGGTCCAACTCATAGTGACTGTGCGTACAACAGAACAAAACACTCTCTGACACTGTGCCACGCCTGGCACTATTGTCAGTGCTTCTCTGCTATTCAGAGGGTTTTCAGTGGCTGATTGTTTCTTGATTGCTTTGGAAGTGGATTGCCACGTCCTTATCCCATTTTTGCAGTGCTGGGGATTGAACCCAGGGCCTCAGAGAGTACAGAGCAGCACTCTACCAGCTGAGCTAAACCCTGGCCTAAGCCTGAAAATTGGTAGGTGATAAAAGGAATAAATAAGGGAGACAGGAAGTAGAGTTAAGTTAAAAAGCAGACATTTTGATCCCTTGCGCCACACATGCGCGCGCACACCCCCCACCCCCACACCCTAGGCACTTTATCACTAGCAAAATTAAAAGTCTGTGAAATTAAAATCTATGTATAAATAATGAAATTCAGATAAATCTAAAATAGTAAGCCTCAACATATAGACAGTGTTGTTTCAGGTTGTATCACAGTACACTCAGGAAGAGTAGAGAAAGCCTTCAAGAAGCTTTCTATCTGATTTAGCAGAAAAGTCTGACGTGTACACAGGGCCAATACTCAGGTCTGGTTGGACAAAGCCGCTGTTATTCATTGTTTTGATCGGTCCGTTGATCACGTTGTTCAATATGTCAATGTTTCACTCTGCCGTTGCTTATGTTCAACAACTAGACAAACTAACAGAGTTTGCAATAGTTTGATGGATTCTTTCTCATAACCACGGCCCTCAGAGGCTTCCTAGATTTTCCTGGATCAGCTGCTTTCAATATAGGCATCCTTCACTACCTGAGTTCCAAACTCAGGAACTACACGGATTTGTATAAAATCTCTGATAAGCCTTCTCCTACATGGAATCCCATCGCTCCCTGTTCCAAAGATGAGAACCAACAGATGTGGACAAAGGGATTTTCCTTGTTATCCAAATATGCTATCCAAATATCCAAGCACTTGCTAGCAAAACTTGGAAAGTAGTACCTTTGGATATCAAAGGGTACCTATCCTGGGAATGCCAATATTTTTGCCCTCTTGCTCCAGTTTTTGATGTCAGTCACAGGAGCTCAGGGAAGCACAAGGCTTTCTTGGTTCCCTGTGCCCCTGCCCTTCAGTGGCTTTGACTTTTCTGCATACACAGGGCATCTGCCCTCAGCAGAGCCCCTCGTGATCAGCGAGTGCAGTTCAAACTCCTTAGCCTGGCACTCAAAGCCCAGCTCCCTTGCCAGTGCCCCATGTTCCTGCCAGCAGCCCACCTGGGACTCGCTGGATAGAATATCCGACCTCTGCATCTTGGCTCTTGACCTTCCTGCCACATAGACCTAGTGTTCTGCCTGCTCACATCTAGTCTGTCTTTGAAGACACAATGCAAATACGACCTCTTCAATGGCTACCTTTTCTGAGATGTTACAAGCCATCTTGCCTGTACTCTTTTTGACTCCACTGGTTATTTATACCTCTTTCCTCCCTTTCTCCGTGGTAAGTCACTTGAGGGTGGGGTTTGCCTCAACTCCATACTCCCCTTTTTCTAATAAAAGCCATGTGCACAAATAGCTTTGTAAATGTTCAATGAAAATAATGAATGAAAAAAAATCATGAAGGGTTGAGTCAGGGAGTTCAGATCGGAATGTAGGACTGAAGTAAGTTTAAGCACTGACCTGGTGTGTCATGTGTGTGTTAGGTGCCATCGAGTCAGTGTCCAACTCATAGCGACCCCTGTACAACAGGCGAAACACTATTGTCAGTGCTTCTCTACTAGGAGTAGGATTTTCCATGGCTGACTTTTTGGGAGTGGGTTGCCGGGTCCATCTCCCAAGCCTACATCACCTGGTGCTCCCAGGTGGTCTCCCATCCAAGTACTGACCAGGCTTGACCCTGCTTAGCTTCCAAGATCTGACAGGCTAGGACACTACAGTGGCACGGCTACAGGCACTGAAATAGTTGTTGTTGTTGTTAGGTGCCGTCGAGTTGAGTCCGACTCATAGCGACCCGCATAGGGTTTTCAATGGCTGGTTGTTTCAGGATTGCCTCGGGAGTGGGTTGCCATGTCCTTCTCCCATTTTGCGGTGCTGGGAATCGAACTCGGGACCTCAGAGACCGCAGAACAACACTCTATCAACTGAGCTAACTCCCAGCCCTACTGAACTGGTAGCCAGGAGGAAAAACAGGCATTCCTGGGATGGAAACAAGGAAAGCAGAGGGTCAGATGAGAAACTAACAGTCACGTCGCTGTGATTGGATTGAACTCTTCTACACGTGACAGCCCCCTAAAGAGACCCACTGGGGTAGATGAAGGGATCTGTGTGAAAGAAATCATAGCCCAGGTTCAATAGGAAAAAAATAGAACCTGCAAAGGAGGCCAGGAAGGCATGGTTGAATACTTGGCATCGGAGCCAGGAAGCAGGCAGCCAAGATGGAATGTCCATCAGACGGGGCAGCCCAGGTCACATAGAAAAACTGTCTTCCTTCCAAAGGGAAGGGCCCAACTACTGTAGGCAGCTTCCCAGACAGTAAGAGCAGGGATCACGCCACCTCACCCGTGTGCCTTGGCTCTTAGTCGTTCATCACTTCCCCAGAGTCCTAAAACAACTCCGCCAGGAAGGCAGAGGGCAGGCACAATTATCTCCATTTTGCAACCAGGGCAGGCTAGAAAAATTCCCCGTACACTGGAGAGGATCTCAAAAGAGGGGTGGAGATCGGGGACGTGGAAGAGTAAGTTCCCAGCTGGGCTTGTCTGCCTGGGGGGTGGACCTCTGTTTACCCGTCTTGCATGATAATGGCTATGTCACTTATTGCTGGGTTATTATTAGGCTGGGCTGTGAGTCTCTCTGTGCACTCGCTCTCGCCCACTTAGAAGGAGGCGACAAGGGGGAAGCAGAGCTAGCAGCAGAGCGAGGCTGCTTTTTAACCTAGAGACAGGGAAGAAACAAACAGCCCTTTAAGAACACGATTTCTAAGCAAACTTAAAGGTAGCAATTCTAGCCTAAAAGCCTCTCGGCTGGGTAATGCACCACCCCACAGAAAGGGCAAAATTATCAAGGCAAGAGACGTCACACTGTGGGTGAAGGGCCTATGCCAGCTTCTAAGTAAGACAGGAATTACAGTAATTCAGCCCACAGCGATTTCCCATTTTAACTGATGTTTCCTGTTTTCTACCCTGGGCATCACAAGGATATTCAGAACCAAGCCCTGGGTTCACAGGCCACCCCTTCACTGGGATGCATTCTTTTCTGTTCACTCATCAGACTGTGCACAACATCACAACCCAAATCAGATCTGTTTTCCTACTGACCTCAATGTGCGGCCACCGTTCCGGTTGCTGAGAGAATTCTTGGCTCTGCAGGGCACAGCCGAGACTCACAGTAAGTGAGCAGCACTGAGGAGAGGGGAGGGACAGCCTCAAGTTCCCTGAGCCTTGTTGTTGTTAGATACCTCAGAGTTAGGTCTGACACCCAGAGACCCTCATAGGGTTTCCAGTGGCTGATTGTTTTGACATTGCGACAGGAGCAGACTAAGGGCTGGGATTTAGCTCAGTTGGTAGAGCGCTGCTCTGCAGTCTCTGAGGTCCCGAGTTCAATTCCCAGCACTGCAAAAATGGGAGAAGGACGTGGCAACCCACTTCCAAGGCAATCCCGAAACAATCTGCCATTGAAAACCCTATGAGGGTTGCTATGAGTCGGACACAACTCGATGGAACCTAACAACAACAACACAGGAGTGGACTGCCACATCCTTCTCCCGTTCTTGCGGTGCAGGGACTCGAACTCGAGTCCTCAGAGAGCACAGAGTGGCACTCTACCAGCTGAGCTAAACCCCAAGCACACTCCCTGGGCCTATCCCCCTCCAAATAGTCTGGATGGGCTGGTTGGTGTCTCCGTAGCTACCAGCTGGAGTTGACTTTGAAGTAAAGGTAGGAAGTAGAAAGGAGACTCCTTTCTAGTGCTTTCTATTTGATTATGGACCCATCGCAGAGTAGAGACAACTGCGAATTTTGTTGTTTTTCATGCAGGATAATCAAAATATAGAGTTTTTTAATCTTTTATTTTTAAATAATTCCAAAGTCACAAAAAGATGCAAAGAATTCTTCTACTCTTTGCCAGTTTGTCACATTTTGTCACACCTGCTTCCTCTTATCTCCCTCTCATGGTCTCTCTCTCTCTATATATATAATAATTACTTATTTGGGGATCCCTCCCAATTTGGAAATAGCTTGGGTACCTCATGCCCTTTTACTTCTTAATACTTTAGTGTGTATTTCCTGAGGGAATTTTCTCCTAACCAACTTAACAGCCATACAATTCTTTTTACACAAGTCAATACTCCAATCTCATCAATTCCCTTCATAGTGTCCTTTGTTGTTATCGTTAGGTGCCGTCGAGTCGGCATCTGACTCATGGCCACCCTCTGTACAACAGGGGAAACACTATTGTCAGTGCTTCTCTGCTGTTCATAGGGTTTTCAACAGCAGATTGATTTTTGGGAGGGGTTTGCCGGGTCCTTCTCCCAAGCCTACAGCATCTGGTGTTCCCAGGAGGTCTCCATCCAGGTACTAACCGGGCCCGACCCTGCTTAGCTTCCTAGACCTGATGGGATCGGATGCCACAGGGCTACGGCTGCAGGCATAGTGTCCTTTATGACACCCCTTTTTCCTAGTGCAGGATCATGTATGTCTTGAATTTAGACGTCAGATTTCTCTTGTCTCCTTTAATTTGTAACAGTTCCTCAGCCTTCCTGTGTTTTATGATGTTGACATCTGAAAGAATTCAGGCCAGTTATTTGATGGACTTTCCCTCAGCTTGGGTTTGTCTGGTATTTTGTCATAATTAGTTTCAGCTTCTGCATTTTTTGGCTAGAACTCTAGGCAAGTAAGTCGGTGTCCCTCTCAGGGCATCATGTTCAGACCTATATGGTGTTTGTTGGCGCTATTCATTTTCATCACTTGGTTGAGTCTTGGCCAATTTCCCCACTGCATAAGTTCTATTTCTCCTGTTGTATCCGCCAAATGATTTGCGGGGAGATACTTAGAGACTATGTAAATATCCTGTCCCTCATCAGATTTTGACAGCTGACTTTGATGAAATTAAAATGTAAAACCAGTTCTGTGGCATGCTGGGAGAATGCATGGCTCCCAGCCTGACTTTTTCAGACAAAGGCTATGGAGCATGTCTTCTGCTTTCCTCCCCACCTCCCCAGAGGCCGTGGTGGCTGCATAGTTCCACCCCTCATCTGTGACGCGGTGTCCTACCTCCACAGAGAATGAAATAAGGCACTCTAGAAACTGAACTGAAACCCAGAATTATGAGTCAAGGTGTTTCCCAATGGCCGAGACAGCACTGTGGAAAGAAGTCTGCAAGTAAATAAGCTCTGCGCGTAGGCAAAGCTGTTATGTGTGGGACGTTTGTGTCCAGTCTCCCCATCAGGACGCCTCCAGGCCAGCCCCTGCCCACATCCTGCCCCTCTTTTCGTCCTCAGCTACAATGCTGTCCAGTGATTTTCTATTTAAAAGGTGGATGGGAAAGTAGCTTTTTTGGACCAGGCAGCTTAAAGCGAGACAAGAACAAGGGGACTTGGGTAAAACAGAAAGGGAGGTACGTGAAACGGATCAGTCCGCTCAGAGGGATTGCTGGCACCTGTTCTCCAGCCACGGCAGGAAGTTCCTTCCTATGCTCCACCTTCCATTCCAGCCATTTTTGTTCCCACAAGGGAATGTGCTGCCACCTGGGATCGTCATCAACCCCTTTCTTTTTGCTAGGAATTATTGTGTGCAAATATCACCTCAGATGACTTTGTTAGATGACAGTCGCCACTTCCATTGCTAGGGCAGCGGACACAGAACATTAGAAAGAAGCCCGGACTCTAGATCAAATTATCACGGACACGATCTTATTCAGAGACCAAAGATTCTTCTGCACTGTCAATTGTTATAGCCACATTTTACAAGCGTGGCGCTCATTTGTGAAAAATATGTGTGTGGGACCTGAATCAAAATCTAAAAGGATAAAATCCTATACAGAATTTGTTGTTGTTAGGTGCCGTTGAGTGGTGTGCGACTCATAGTGGCCCTCATAGGGTTTTCAGTGGCTGATTGTCTCGGGATTGTCTCAGGAGTGGATTGCCACGTCCTTCTCCCATTTTTGCTGTGCTGGGAATCGAACCCAGGACCTCAGAGACCACAGAGCAGTGCTCTACCAACTGAGCTAAATCCCAGCCCACACATGACCATGCTTAGCTTCCAAGATCTGAAGGGATCAGATGCCATAGGGCTGTGGCTGCAGGCATACAGCCGTAATAAAAAGATAAAGTTAGCTTAGCAGAGAAGGGACAATTTAGGGAGTGGGAAGAAGGAGGGAGGGATCTAGCAAGAGGAAGAGATGATGGGAGAGGAAAGGAGGGAAAGGAGGAAGAAGGAGGTTCGAAGAATGAGAGGGTGACCTCAAAGTAAACACCCCAACTTTAATAGTTTGGGAAATAATTATAATAATACCAATAATTCCAAAGAATGGTAATAATACAAATGGGCTAGGTTATTCATGTAATACTACTGACAATGTAAAAACATAGATTATTACAGAAAAAAGTGTGGACCTTAAACATAATTGGGATGCAAGGGTATATAAAAAAATAATCCCACAAAAAGATATGCAATGTAGAAGAGAGGCCTTTGGTGAGGGTGTGGAAGAAGGGGGAGGAGGTGCACAAGAGGGCAAGGGGGAAGTTATCTTTGCAATGTACAATGAAACGCGTATATGGAAATGTCACAATGAAATGCATGTCAGAATGAAACACATTAAGTTGTACATTAAAAATTTCCAATAAAAAAAGAAAAAGAAAAATGTGTGTGTAGGTTAGTGATTTCAATAGCTACCGCTGAAACCCCACTGGAAAAATGAAGGTTTTATGCTTTTTAAATAAAAAGTTTAACATTTAGAGGTTCATGTTTTCCTCCGCTAGCCAAAGTTAATGAGATACAAATTATTGGTAGTATACTCCAAAACTCCTCAGGATTGGTAACATAAACAGGAACTGGCAATAATAGTAATTTCAGGGATGGCATCCTTTTAATAACAGCTGTGCTCTTGTGGGCTTTTTCCTGAACCACATCCCAGGTTTTTCACTTAGTCATTTGCTGATTCAATCATTTAACCCAGTCAACAAAACCTGTGCTCGGTATTGTGCTAGGTCCTAAGAATATAACATCTCCAAAACAAACAAACAAACAAACAAACAAAAAAGCCTGACATTGGTAGTACACACCTGTAATCCCAGAGCTCAGGAGGCTGAGGCAGAAGGATCATGAGTTTGAGGCCATGAGTTTGAGTTGTGGCTACCCAGCAAGACCCTCTCTAAACAAAGAAACAGCAATAACAACAAAGAACAAAAACAAAAAGATACAAAAGTTTGCAAAATAACAACTTAAGTCGGCTTTACAGTTCCACTGTGAAAAATTGGTCTTTGTTGAAATAAGATTCAATTCCTTCATCACATTCAAAATACTGCATGAGCAAGGGACTACCAGGAAAGAATACAAATGTAATTCACACCTAACTGTGAAATATAACCCTAGGCTGCCGGGTAACGGGAGAACTCCTGAGTTCACACAC
Source organism: Pedetes capensis (assembly GCA_007922755.1). Classification (NCBI taxonomy): domain Eukaryota; kingdom Metazoa; phylum Chordata; class Mammalia; order Rodentia; family Pedetidae; genus Pedetes; species Pedetes capensis. The sequence continues at coordinate 11,645 of VMDO01009943.1, read as the reverse complement.
ATCATTGATCTCCTAGGACAACTGAATCCTAACCTGATGACCCCATTTAAAGAACTTTGTTGTTAACTTCATTTCAGACACACTCGCCCAGGCTCTGACCATGATTAGCTTTAATCCCCATTTATTCCATTTAAATGAAGCTGATTAAATTTTCACTAACCATCCTTTTTAGCCCTACCGCGAAGTTGCTTTTCTCACAATTTCAACGCCTAGCTGCAAGATGTAGAAATTTGGTGTGAGGTATCTGATATCATCTCCCACCCACGGGCAAGAGGTTTTAAATATCCTAACAGGAATCCCTAAATCTTTAATGTAATGCAAGATCTCCGTAGGATATACTTTGTTACCACTAAGAAGCTAAAAGGGCAACCCTTTTCCACAGACCAGTTAGCTGCTTTGTAATTTATCATCAGGTAAAGTGCTAAGCGTTAAGTGCCTGCAGCATTTAAGTGGGGCTTCTGGAATCTCACAGGCAAAAATACCAGCCAGGATATGAGGCAAGACCCGTCCCTGACAAAGGACTGTGGGGGTGGATGGGGTTTTCCTGTTCCCCCTGTACCTGGAGCTCTGCCTGTCTGGCACACGCTGAAAGCCCTCCAATTTCCTACCCAAGATGCCAGCCCAGGCCCCAAACCACTCCCCAATCTCCACCAACTTTCTCAGGCTCCCAGCCTGCCTGGCACCCTCAGACTTAATCACAAGAGGAAGTGTCTCTACCTCTCTTTCCGTCACCCTTTGAAATCTGGAAGTGGGCCACATGATACAAACGGAAGTTGAATCCTGGCGGAAGACAATGACCCAGTCCACTGATCTAGAAACCTGTGGCCACCTGGCTGTACATCTGCCAGGGTTCTAATTTCAAAAGAAATCCCCAAACTGTCTCTCGTTTAGTAGGCGGTATGAAGAATTCTGGTGGGCTTTCAGGAAGGCCTCGGGGACTCGGTCCAAGAGGATATCCAAATGATCAGATCGTGATCTCACCAAGAATAAATGGAGTTGGGGGGTACCGCGGTGGTGCGTGCCTATAGTCTCATCGACCCAGGAGGCAGAGACAGGAGGATCACAAGTTTGAGGCCCGAGGCAGCCTGCGTAACTTAGCAAGACCCTGCCTCAAGATTGAAAATAAAAAAATAAATAGATAAATAAAAAAAATAAATAAAGAGGAACTGGGGGGGTGCAGCTCCAGGACAGAGTGCTTACAAAATGTGCATGAGGCCCTGGGTACTCAGTCCCCTCGTACCAGGGGAAAAAAAGGAAATAAGCTCTTTGGGGAGGGACTTATTTTATCTTTTTTTTTTTTTTTAATTATTTTAGCAGCGCCAGCCTGTGGGTCCTCAGGATTTATTTAAAGTGATTTTTTTTTTTTTTTTTTTTTGGTGGTACTGGGAGTTGAACCCAGGGCCTCGCGCCTGCATGCTCTGCAAGTGCTGGACCACTGAGCTGCACCCCCAGCCCTTTTTTTTTTTTTTACTTTTTGAGACAGGGTCTCGCTAAATTACGTAGACTGCCTCTGGTCCTCCTGCCTCCATCTCCCGAGCCACTGGGATGACAGGCGTGCACCACCTTGCCCGGCTAAAGTGATTCTTCAGTTAACAAGCTTCACCAGTTCACTCCCCCCAGAAGCATCCTCTGAGGGAAATGTGTATTCAGCCATTAGAATGTATAACCACGTCTAAGCACGTGTACAGATCACGTGTACAGATCGTTTCTCCACTTCCAACATGGCACCTCAGGCTCATCTGTTACTCTCCTGTTTCCTCGGGAAGGTCTTCATCCCCTGGAAGCGTTACCTCAGACGCCTTGGAGCAGGGAGTGTCACCCTCCTCCAGGCAGTCCTGAGCCCTAGCTTCCCTTTGAGACACCCTCACGCTCTCCTGGCTCACTGCTTATCTAATCACCAGGCGCCCTTTGCACAGAGTGAAAGCTCTCGGGACCCCCAGCGTATCCCCTAGGCTAGCGCTTAAAGGCTGCAATGGACAACTGAGAAAATTCCCTTGGATGCTGGGAGGGATCAGTAATAACCACGTTTCTCAGTAGTTGAGGCCACTTTCATATAGCTAAATTCCTAATTCTTCCATGAGCCAGCAGAGGAAAAAGGCTGGGGTGGAGACTGAAGAGTGAGGTCAACTTTCCTCTTCACCCAATGACTGGCTGGGTGGCCTAGGGGATTTGGTTGGGTCCTTTGTTTCCACCTTCTGTGGATTAGTTAGACTAGTAAATACACCTTAGGGTGCCACAAAAAGGAGGTATTTTGATAACATCAAGAGATAGTCTGGGAGGGGCAGGGTGGCCCACCACAATCCTAGCAACTTTGGAGGCAGACGGCAGGAAGATTGCAGGATGGAGGCCAGAGGCACCCCTGAGTAATTCAATGAAATCCTTCCTCAAGATAAAAAATTTTTAAAGGGGTTAGGAGCGCAGCTCAGTGGCAGAGTGCTTGCAAAAGTATGCGTGAGGCCCTGGGTTCAGCCTCCCAGTATGGCAAACAAACAAACAACAAACAAACAAAACAACTGGGACACCATTTGATTTCTTAGTGTATGACCTCATATTACCACATGCTTTAAATAACTCACCTTTTCCCATCCTCAAACCTATTTCCCAAATAATGCAAGCAGAACATCTCAGTACAGGTTGGCATGTCCACTAGCTGGCAGGAAGCAAGCCTCTCTTGGAGGTAACGGAGGAGCATGGGGTTTGGCCAAAGCCCAGTCAAGTCCAAGGTGTGATGAACACCAGATATAGGAAAAAGTGGAGCAAGAAAAGTCAGAAACTTTACACCCTCCAATTAATAGAAATAGGCACACAGTGATGAGATTAGTCAGTGGCTAACGATTTAGGGACATATCCAAATAACTAAGGCACTTTCCAAAATGTCTTCAAAGAATTTGTTGTTGTGGTTGGGTGCCATTGAGTCAGTGTCCGACTCATAGTGACCGTGTGCACAACAGGCAAAACACGACTGTCGGTGCTTCCCTACTAGTCATAGGGATTTCCAATGGCGGATTGATTTTTGGGAGTGGGTTGCCAGGTCCTTCTCCCAAGCCTACAGCACCTGGTGTTCCCAGGCAGTCTCCCAACCAAGTACTAAGCAGGCCCGACCCTGCTTAGCTTCTGAGATCTGACAAGATCAGACACCACAATGGTATAGCTGCAAGGCATCTTCAAAGAATAGGAAACCCAAATATCATTTCCTTAGCCACAGGAATTAATCTGCCATCTTGATCTGGCAACATGCTACGAAAGTTATGCTGATGCGGTAAGAGTGAGGGGCTGCACTTGTACTAGAATGGGAAAGGCCAGGACCGGAAGTCAGACCCTCCTTGCTGAGTGGCCACAACAGTCACATCAGTCCACTTGGTCTCACTTTCCTCATTCAAGAAAAGGGAGTCACAACCTGTCAGGGCCATGAAGAGAAATGTGCCTCACCTGGAACCCATCTATCTCTATTACTGGATTTCACGTTATGTCTTGGCATAAATCAGACAAAACACTGATTCTCCTACTGGCCCCTGCACGCATGTAGGCAGATAGATCTCTCTTTCTCCCAATCCGCCTAGCAGTGTTCGGCACTCCCCAGCGCTTGGTCAATCCTATTAAATTTACAATTGAAAAATTAGGTATAACTTGGAGGCTACGGCACACGCCTGTAACCCCAGCGATTACATGGAGCTGAGGTAGGATTGTAAATCCAAAGCTAAGGGCAGCTGGTGCAACGGAGACTTTGTCTCAAAAAAGAAAAAAGAAACAATTACAAAGGGGCTGAGTGTGCAGCTCCGTGGTGGAGCACTTGCCTAGCATGCACAAGGTCCTTGGTGGAACCCCCCAGTACTGGGTAGTGGCAGGGAGGGAGAAAGAAAGAAAAAAATAATGAAGTAGGCAGTGTATTATAAACGCTGAAACAGTATACAAGCTCTCTAAATATGTAAAAGGTAACTTATTGAAAGTAAATAAAAGATTCTTGCCAGCTTAAAATCTAAGCGTAGTGTTGGAAGGTACGGATAAATCAGGGTATCTCCAATTCTGCCCAAGAGAAAATGACATAATGCCCAGAGGACTATGAACTTCATCTGTGGGATGAAGGTTGTGTCTAGAGTTGAGAAACTCTGAACTATTGTCTGGTGAAAATCTCCCTAAGATTCAGTCCAAGCTACCTATGATATTAACTGTTACCCACATCAGACACCCGGGCTAGGATTTTTAGAAACCACCTAGTTTGGTGGGTGGGGCTGGGATTTAGCTCAGTTGGTAGAGTGCGGCTCTGCAGTCTCTGTGGTCCCGAGTTCGATTCCCAGCACCGCAAAAATGGGAGAAGGACCTGGCAATCCACTCCCGAGGCAATCCCGAAACAGTCTGCCATGGAAAACCCTACGAGGGTCGCTATGAGTCGAATACTGACTCCACAGCACCTAACAACAACAACAACAACAACAAGTCTGGTGGGTGAGCTCCATGCTAAAACAAACAAACAAACAAACATCCCTTCAATTTTCAGACCCCAATTAAGTCTAAATTTGACTTGTAGAATCAGCTGCCAAACTTGATAAACCTCACTACCTGAAATGCAAAAGCAAGAAGCCACAGCATCTTCTAGGTTTCCTAGGGAGCAGGAAGTGCCACTCCATGGCTCAGTTGTCACATTGGGGTGCGCCCACATGCTCTGATTTGATCCTCTACCTAGCTCACAAAAATGGGAGTGAAAGGCAGTACCACAGGTCATCTAGCACAAGGTCAATGCTGAAAAGCTGCTTGTTACCCTGAACTAGAAGCCTAGGATCCTCTCCCAATAGCAGACCCATCACCGCTCTGCTCCTGGACCCGCGGCCCTTCACAGCCCAGTTTTCCCACACGTGATCTTATTGGAGTGACGCCCATTTTCAGCTTCTGTGTGAAGAAGCTAAAGATCAGGAATCCGGTCAAGGCCACGCTGAAAGCTAAACGTAGACCTGGGTTCTTACTCTACTGCCTTGGGTACTGCTACTCACAACACTGGGGTGTTGGGCACACTGGAAATAACTGGAGCTGAGATACGTCTTGGTTCTGGAGTTGCCCTAACGACCTCTGAAGCACAGTGAAGCTTGTATAGGGGCCGTAAGGAAAAAGGGCACTCGTCTAAAGAGTTGCATGACACAAAGGAACCATCAAGTCCCTTTAGCCTTTTTGGAGTGCTTCTTCATTCAAATGGATGCTGTTTGCAGAGGCGTGGTCCCTCCCAGGGGCTCTGTCGAGACTGTATCCTTAACTAGGCATCTGTCTGGGCTTGAAACGCTCAAGGATGGGGCTCTTGGTTCCCATTACTCATCTAAGCGCAGATAAATGGGGATTAAGAATGAGAAACTATTTAATAAGATAAATTCATCTACAAATTGAGGTATTCATTGACTTTGCCCAAATCAAATCCTAGAAAAATAGAATGTCATCATTCTCCGTTGTAATTAAAATCAAATGCCTAAAATTTCTAATATGTTTCTGTACATTTTAAAAGTTATTTTCAGTGTTTGCCTAGCATGCAGGAGGCCCTAGGCTCAATCCTCAGCACTGGGGGAGAAAAGTACTTTCATATATACACACACACACACACACACACACACACACACACACACACACACTTTTTTTTCCATTAAATCTTACAAACCATTGTTGTTGTTGTTGTTGTTAGGTGTTGTCAAGTTGGGTCCAACTCATAGTGACCTGATATACAACGGACGAAACATTACCCAACACTGTGCCATGCCCAGCACTATGTCAGTGCTTCTCTATTCATAGGGTTTTCAATGGCTGATTGACTCAGGAGTGGGGTATCAGGTCCTTCTCCCATTTTTGTGGTGCCCTGGATTGAACTCAGAGTGCAGAGCAAGCACTTTACCAGCTGAGCTAAATCCCATTACCATCTTCAACTTATAGATCAGGAAATTGAAGCTTTTAGAGGTTAAGAAACTGGCCCAACATTGCAGGTTTCCAAATGAACTCAGATTTTCTGCATTTATAGAACGTGTCAGTGTCTTCCAGCAAAGATCACAAAGAACATACCTGAAAGAATTGGGTTCATTACTCATTACTGTAAGAGAGAATGTTTGCACCACAGCGGGCAGCCAGGAAGCCTCCTCACTAAGAGGTTATTAGAATCTTACATAGGATTTGGACGTTGCTTGGGTGATTTACGTGTAGGGTCTCAGGAAGTGGGGTTTGCTGTAGATTGGTGCTGTCAGAAAGTAAGGCAACTCTATGCCTGGGTGTGTGTGTGTGTGTGTGTGTGTGTGTGTGTGGTAGTGGGCATTGAACCCAGGGCCTCGCCCCTGCATGCTCGGCAAGTGCTGGACCACTGAGCTGCTCCCTCAGCCCATTTTTTTACTTTTTGAGACAGGGTCTCGCTAAATTACACAGACTGCCTCTGGTTTTGAACTTGCGATCCTCCTGCCTCTGCCTCCTGAGCCGCTGGGATTACAGGCGTGTGCCACCGCGCCCGGCTGCCTGGGTATTTTAATAAATCTTTTTGAAATAGAGATGGGAGAAGGACCTGGCAACCCACTCCTGAAACAATCTGCCAGTGAAATCCCTATGAGGAGCAGAGAAGCACTGGCATAGCACCAGGCACGGCACGGTGCCGGGGAATATTTTGTTCTGTTGTACATAGGGTTGCGATGAATTAGATCTGACTTGACAGTACCTAATAACAACAACGGGCTGGGATTTAGTTCAGTTGGTAAAGTGCCACTCTGCAGTCTCTGAGGTCCGGAGTTCGATTCCCAGCACCGCAAAAATGGGAGAAGGACGTGGCAACCCACTCCCAAGGCAATCCCGAAACAGTCAGCCATTGAAAACCCTATGAGGGTCGCTATGAGTCGGACATGACTTGACGGCACCTAACAATAACAACAATAACAATAACAACAACAAATTGATACAGAGAACTGCCTGGAGTCAAGGGAGAGCCATAATGGTAGAGAGGCAGTGGCTCCTGATATTAATTAAGTGAGAGGGTGGTTGGTATTTCCTGGCTTGTGTGATAGCGAACGTGTTTCGGTCTATGCTCAGACAGCATTATGAAGTGGGCTTGCTTGGTTTCACTCTGCCATGGTTTCAAACTGACCTTGCCTGAGGCTGATGTTGGGTGATAAAGAACTCCATGGCCTGCCCGTGAGCAGCAGGACATCTCCGAGCAAACATTATGGACTTGTGGTATTACACCGGCTCCCAGATGTCAGGGCTTGCTTCTTCCTTTCTCAAAGAAAGGCCTCTAAGCAGCCTTCGTAACTAACAGAGAGTCAAGGAGGATCATTCAGTAATAATTCAAACCTCCATTTGGTGAATCGCAAAATATAATCTACTCTAACCTGCCTTTCCTACTCCCTAGCAGGTGAGATAAGCTTTGAGTCACAAGCTTCTTGCCTTGACCTGCCTCTGCCTCCGTTTGGATTTCCTCCCATGGGCACAGCTGGCTCCTGGGCACACAGAGGCTGGCCTGTGAATCATGCTGCTCTTCCCTGAGTTATAACTCTCTGGCTTTTCACTGAGCACCTGGCTGCTCAGAATAAAGAATTCCTTCTCAGGCTCCCAAGCAGCTAGGTGTGGCAGGGTGACGTAACTGGAAGGGGTGTGTTTCAAGGTGGAGGACACATCATAAAGGAAGGGAGGGGCGTGGCCCTCGTTCCTCCTCCGGTGCTCAAAATTAGAAGGTAGGAGCCAGAGTTCCAGCATGGCCTCGCAAGGGCAGGGAGCCACACCCTAGGGAGGCAGAGCAGAAAATGAGAAGCAGGAAACTGCCCAGAAAACTGCACCACTCCAGACCGGCTTTGGACGACACATCCACATACAGAACCTAAGTGAGGAAAACAGGAAGAACAAACAGAAATCCAGAATGCTAAGTGAGAGAGAAATAAACACAGGGCCTACCATATCAAATCCATAAAACTCCCTCATAAGGACAGCTGCATATTCCCGGGCGCAAACATTTCCATTTAAATGTGGTTAAGATTAAATTTAACCCCAAAGGTCCTGCTACAGTATCAGCCTGACACAAATCTTTGCCCATTTGAATCCCTTTGCTTTGCATTAGTCTATATTGCTATTTTCATTTTTGATGTTATTATTTATTTATCTATCTATCTTGTTGTTTTTAGGTGCCATCGTGTCCGACTCATAGCGACCCTTATAGGGTTCTCAATGGCTGATTGTTTCGGGATTGCCTCGGGAGTGGGTTGTCACGTCCTTCTCCTGTTTCTATGGTGCTGGGAATCAAACTGGGGACCTCAGAGACTGCAGAGTGGCGCTCTATCAACTGAGCTAAATCCCAGCCCTTATCTACCTATCTATCTATCTATCTATCTATCTGAGACTGAGTCTCATGGTGTAGCTTTCTGGCGTCAAACTCATGATCCTCCTGCCTCAAGCTCCTCAGTGCTGGTATTACAGGCATGTGCCACCATGTCTGGCTTAGATGTCACCTTTTTGTCTTATACTGTCCTAATCATCCAGAGTCCATTGGTAGAGGCATAAGAATTAGTGCACAAATGATTGTTTTAATGAGCACATAAAGACGCTAGGCATGAGTGGTGGCATACATCTGCAATCCTGGCACTTGGGAAGAAGAGGCAAGAGGATCTTGAGTTCGGGAACAGCCTGGACTACCAAGCAAGACCCTGTCTCGAAACAAGCCGGATGCTATGGCGCACACCTGTAACCCCAGTGACCTGAGAGGTGGAGGCAGGAGGATTACAAGTTTGAAGCCAGAGGCAGCCTGCCCAATTTAGCAAGACCTTGACTCAAAATAAAAAATAGGCGCCGGGAGCGGTGGCGCACCCCTGTAATCCCAGCGGCTCAGGAGGCAGAGGCAGGAGGATCACAAGTTCGAGATCAGAGGTAGTCTGTGTAATTTAGCAAGACCCTGTCTCAAAAAGTAAAAAAAATGGGCTGGGAGCGCAGCTCAGTGGTGCAGCACTTGCAAAGCATGCAGGCGCGAGGCCCTGGGTTCAACCCCCAGTACTGCAAATAAATAAATAATAGGCCAGGATTGCAGCCCAGTAGTAGAGCACTGGCTGAATATGTGTAAAGCCCTGGGTTCAACTCCAAAGCGCCACCAAACAAGAACAAAACAAAACAAAACAACAACAATAACACAACCCCAACCATTCTATAGAACAATCGTATTTCAACCTAAGGACTCCATCAGTTCATTCCTTCTCCGCCTCACTTGAGATATTCACATTTGTGGACGGAAGAAAAACCCTTCTTTGCGAAGGTGCAAATTGCAATGGGGTTGCTCCACAGGTTGGCAAAGCCGCAAAAGTTGAATCTGTAAGCTTAAATAGATAAAATGCCTTTATGTTACCTAGAGGGCTGGGATTTAGCTCAGTTGGTAAAGCGCCGCTCTGCAGTCTCTGAGGTCCCGAGTTCAATTCCCAGCACCACCAAAAAGGGAGAAGGACGTGGCAATCCACTCCCAAGGCAATCCCGAAACAGTCAGCCATTGAAAACCCTATGAGGGTCGCTATGAGTCGGATATCAACTCGAGGGCACCTAACAACAACAACAACATGTTACCTAGAATGCAGAAATAATAATCGGGGTGCAGATGTGGCTGTTTCCTCTGACACTCTCATCATGCTTCAGTGGCCATTTTGTGGGGACTGATCATTTATTTCCACACCTCAGAGATAAGATCTGCACACTGTGCTGCCTTTGAAGACCTCTAACAGTTCCCTACTTTCACCGCTCCTGCCAAATGAAGGCTGGCCGCATTTTGATTTGTGTTGGCTCCGCAGCCCCTCGTTAAGTAAACTAGGACTCTGTGTCTGGCCAGTGCACTCAGGAAGAGAAAAATAGAAGGAATCAAAATGAACTGTAGGGAGAAAAGGAGGGGGAAGTTCCCTGGAAGTCTAAAAGTAGGAACTGAGGATGGTATTTTTGGCTCAGGACTTTCTGTACCCCATGAAATTATGAGAATGACTTAATTGCGCCTGTGCATTTGAAACACGCAGGAGACCAAGACACCTGGGTTACGCCCAGACGGACTGCAGCACGGGTTAGACAGCGGCGGTCTCCTGCCAGGAAAACCTGCTCTGTGAGTGGCTAATGTCTTTCATGCTTTCAAGCCTGGGCTGGAGACCATGAGGGCCAGCACAGCTTTTCTTCCTCAGTCCCAGGAGTAATCAGGTGGTAGGTTACCAAGGACTGTCGTTTTAGGGGTAGCCAGAGGGGCAGAAGTGGACACCAGGCGATCTGGGTACCAGTCCTTTCTCCACCTAGCCATTTCTCCACCTAGCCAATGTGTGGGCTTCGAAGCCAGTAATTTCAATCTTTCTCTGTACTCCAGTTTCTTCACCTACTGAATTATAATGGCAAGTTGTTGTTGTTGTTAGGTGCCATTGAGTCAGTATCCGACTCATAGCGACCCTACGTATAACAGGTGAAACACTATTCTCAGTGCTTCTCTGCTGTTCATAGGGTTTTCAATGGCTGATTGTTACGGGATTGTCTCGGGAGTGGATTGCCATGTCCTTCTCCCATTTTTGCGGTGCTGGGAATTGAACTCGGGACCTCAGAGACTGCAGAGCAGCGCTCTACCAACTGGGCTAAATCCCAGCCCCAGAATGGCAAGTATGTGCCTTAAATGGTTGCACATTGGTGGAAAGAACGATGAGTGAAAAAGGTACAAAGACTCTCCTTTGGAAAGGTAAGAATGTTATACAATAGAGTTACTTCTGGATGCTCTCTTTTGTTTTCACTGAGGATCTTTTGCAGCCCTCTTTGCCAAGTCCTATGATGGATACAGATCAATTGGGTTACCAGCCCTGCTTCTTCTGCAGAAGGTAGCATTCACGGTGGTCAATGCCACCTTGCCACCCAGCCACAGGAGAAGACTCCTGACCCACACAAGACCAATCGATTCTCACTCCAGAAATGCTGAACCGAGAGACGGAGAGACCGGGTTGTCAGTGGCTCAGGCTTCTTACACTATCTGGTTGCTTCCACTCAAGGGCGGATTTTGCTCCCAGGGGAACTTTTGGCAGGGTCTAGATTCAATTTAGGTTGTCACACTGAGGAGGTGCTATTGCATCAAGTGGGTGGAGATCGGGGTGCAGCTAAACATCCTGGAATGCACAGCACAGACCAACCCCCAAATTATCCGGCCCAAAATGTCAGTAGTGTAAACACGGAGAAAGCCTTGTCTAGAAAAGGAGTTATAACCAAAATGCCTCCAGCAGACCAGACACTGGATGGCTGACATAGGTGGTGGTATGCGTGGCAGGGGGAGCTGAGCCGACAGGAAGTGGAGGGCCCAAGGAAGATGCAGTCACCACTTGGGTCCAGCCAACTATCATCATCAGATAATGAGGCCTCAAGGTTGCAAGCCTTGCCTAATTTTTCTAGCATCTGGAAATCTGGATTTTCACAAAGAAATCTTATTTTAAACACTTCTGGCTCTGTGTGTGTGTGTGTGTGTGTGTGTGTGTGTGTGTGTGTGTGTGTGTGCGCGCTACTGGGGGTTGAACCCAGGGCCTCTCGCCTGCATGCTTTGCAAGTGCTGAACCACTGAGCTGCACCCCCAGCCCATTTTTTTACTTTTTGAGACAGGGTCTCACTAAGTTACACAGGCTGCCTCTGGTCTCAAACTTGCGATCCTCCTGCCTCCGCCTCCTGAGCCT